>JALLBE010000558.1:0-15371 GCA_036939795.1 Thalassiosira mediterranea
ATTGCCGCCGTCAATGTCTGATGGCGGCTGGGAGGCCCGCGGCGACATTTGTTCTTATCTGTCATTGCCAAAGATCTTGGCGAATCAAGCGGCTTGCCTGATTCTCCGAAATGTGTGGCCAGTATCTTTGACACGAAAGATATTCTTCGACGGCCAGACCGAATTGTCATGGCTGCTGTGCCACACAGCTAGTTTTGTGATTTCAACACTATTTATTCCAATTACGTATCACTTCACAATTTGTGAGTATACGTGCCCGTAGTGGTGGGATTACCATATAAGCGTATCTTTAGCGATACGCAAAGAGATTTCGACTGGAGGCATTTAGCTTTTGCTATTTGGCTACAGACGACGAAATCCGTGCCGAAACAATGCCATGCCACGATAGATGTCAAACCAGACGTGCAGCTAGCGTGCAGCCCTAGCATGTTCGACCCTGTCGTGCTTCGATACAGCCGGCCCCGTCGCATCATTTGCATCTCTGCCGCGGCGCCGTCAAGAAGAAGTTGGTACGATCGGCCGCATCATACTTTTTGCATAGTTGGGGAGCAACGATGATGGTCCCCTCGAACAACAACGACCGCGACCTGCTCGGACTCGGACCCGGCGGCCACCACCACTCGGTCGGACCCGGCGCGGCGGCCATCCAAGCGATGGGTAGGATCGACACGAACGTCGCTCCCCCTCCCCATCAGCAGCAGCAACAGCAGCCTGCTGCCACGGGAGATCTGCTGGGGTTCGACGGCAACGGGCAACCGCAGCAGCAAGTGATCAACGCGAATCAGGCCACCGTCTCCATCACCACGACGGGGGCGGCTCCCAGCATCGCGGGTATCGGCAGGATCCAATCGTCCGCCCAAGCTGGCGCGGGCGCACAAGCGAAGCCGAGGAAAAAGATCATTTACGTCCCCCAATACTCTTGCAATGGAGGGCTCGACATGAAAGTGAGTGCAATCGATAATGCTGAGCGCTGATTGCTCGTCGATCGCAGCGCTCGATCGCGCGTGCATCTAACAATATGCTCCGTCAATATCGAAGTTCAACCACTACGCCAGACAAGCCAAACCGAGGGACCTGCACGGCCTCCTGTCTCCCGAGGAGTACGAGCGAGAGATAGAGACGCTCAACGAAAAAATCAAAAAGACCCGCAACTCGAAAGTCGACAAGGCCCTGCTGGCCACCGGACCGCTCATCGTGCCCCTGGCCCTGTGGGGCGTGAGGCACGGACGACACGAAAAGAGGAGGCGGACGCTGATCGAGGAGGGGGTTTGGGAATTCAACGATCGGATGGGAAGGGATGGGAGGAACGTGCGCATGTTCTGGAATAGGGCGAAGGTGGTCGGCGGCGGAGAGTCGTACCTGACGATCGAGGAGGTAGAGGAGGACGGTACCAGGGATAGGGAAAAGTTCGATTGATTCGCTCGTTCTCTGGTCCGTGTCGTGGTTGCAGTGGCTCGTCGCTGCTACGATGTTGTTGCTGTGGTACCTATAAATTTTGTTGTTGGAAACAGACCTTGGAAGAGACTCCAACATGAAAATGGAGTGATGCACAAATAATAACAGCATTCATATGGACCGAGGAAATTCCCTGGGGGCACATAATGCGGCTCATTTGCTTAGAGCGAGAAAGTGGCGCGGGGGTAGACAAGTTGTTTGATTGTTCACTTCGTGTGCTACAGACGAACAACGAACAACTGCCAACCTAGAGATATATTATTGGTCTAGAGATATGCTGAAACGCCACAAAAAATGATGTAGGGATGCGGTTTGAGTGAAATCATCATCGTATATGAAACAGAATTAGATCTCTCGCAACTTGTGCCCCCCAGACAAGAGGATTGCCCGAGAGTGTGTCAATATAAATGCAGTACTTATGAATTGTTCTTCTTTGCACAGGCCACTGCCAGCAATCTTCGACATATACGATACCAGTCCACGCACGGCACGATTTCATCATGCCGTGGTGCTCCGTGCCATTCTGTGCCGCGTGTTACATCTTGGTTACATCAAATCGGACACAGACCCTACGCACGGACCCCCAACACGGCCGCCAATACCAACAGAACGGACGTGCCCATTTGCGCCGCCAGCATGGCCCCTCCGCTGGCGTTTTGATACAGCTGCTCGTCGAACGGCGCGGACGTCCGGGTGGGATATCCGGGAACCGTGTCAGTCGGCAGCGCGGCGCTCGGCGCCCCGTTGGGACGCTGGCCGGGCGCGCCGACGACGGCGGAGGGTCCGCCGCCGCCCCCGCCGGAATCGAACGCCTCCGTGGGGGGATAAACCGGCTTGCGCGTCGGTGCGATCGTGGGAGCCGTCGAGGGCGGCGCCGTGCACTCGATGCCGGAGTAGCAGATCTCGTCCTCGCCGGGGCACTCCTCTGGAGAGAAGCTCGGACACGGCGCGGAGACGCGGTAGCAGCCCTCGGCGGCGACGGTGTAGTTCGTGCCGCAGAAGTGCGTGTTGTCGAAGTCGAAGGGGGCGTTCGTCGGCCTGCGCGTGGGCGGGACGGTGGGGGCGACGGGGGACGGGGTCAGGCCCAGGTCGTCGACCCAGCTGCCGCTCGGCCCCGTCCCCTCGCCGCCGCCGGCAGAGCCCGGGGTCGTCGACCCGCCTCCCGCGCTCGGGGATCCGCCCGGCGACTCCGTTCCGCCCCAGGCCGCGGACGCCATCGGGGTCGGGCCGGAGGTCGAGGGCTCGTAGGAGGGCGCGCCCGACGGCCCCGCGCTGGGCGACAGCGTCGGCCGCGCCGTGCAGTCGGTGATCCCCGCGAAGCAGGTCTGGCCGTCCGGGCAGTCGTCGTTCCCGCCGGGGCACTTGACCGCGTCGTTGCAGTTCTTCACGGTGGCGAAGTAGTCCACGCCGCAGTAGAAGCCGCTCTCGAGTCGGAATTCGGTCGGGCTTTGCGTGGGCGGCCCGGCCGCGGTCGGGGCGTCGCTTGGCGCGTGGGAATCCTCGACCGCGCCCTCCCCCTCCTCCGAGGCCGAGGTCGGCACCATCGTCGTCGACGGCTGCGCGCTCGGCGACAGCCCCACGATCTGCCCGAGCAGCGATATGTCCCGGCACTCGTTCGTCGCGCCGCTCCCGCTCCCGCTCGCCCCCCCCTCCTCCGGCGCCGAACAGTACTGCCCCGGCTCGCACCCCGGGCACGTCCCCGCGTTCCCGATGGGACACGCCGAGCACTGGCACGTCCCCGTACCCGCGTGGCAAGAAGACGTCGCGCAGTCCGAGGCGGACAGGCACGCCTGCCCGATACCCCCGATCCGTCCGCCGAACTGGAGGTAGTCTCGCACCTCCAGCGCCTCCCGACTGTTCGACACCCAGTCGAGCGCGACGAAATTGGGCTCGAAGCCTCCGTTCCCCTCCGCGCACTCCCGGATGCGACCGTACAGCCTCCCCCATCCGTTTTTCCCCCCGCCGATCAGGTCCTCGCCCACGGCATCCTTCGAGGCCTCCGGCCCCGATCCGCAGCAGAAATGGTTCATGAAGAAGAGCCTCGTCCACCGGTAGTTCGTGGGGAGGGACACGCTCGGGACGCCCCACGCGTACCTCCCCCCGCAGTCGTCGATCCCCTCCCACCCGTTCTCCTGGAGGACGTGGCGGTTGTACATGAACCCGAAGTCGGGATCGGCGAAGTCCTCCCGATCGGAGAAGACGAGGAGGCGCTGGCCTGAGGAGCGGAGTTCGTCGAGGGTGGGCCACTCGTCGTACCCCGACCAGCGCGCGTCGTCGTACTTGAACGTCATGTCTTTCAGCGGAGAGCCGGCGACGGTGAGGGTGGAGAAGGCGTCGCGGAGCAGGTCCAAGACGGCGGGGGCCGTCCCCTCGTCGCCCGCGACCTCGAAGAAGAAGGACACTATGGCATCGGAGTTTTCCTCCAGGAAGGGTATCACGTTCGCACCCATCCCCGATCGAAATCCGCCGTAATCGAGGGTGGCGACGCTGCTGGAGTGAACCAGCCTCAGCGGATCGTCGTACGCGTTCGACTCGTCGAGTCGCAGGTCCAGGAGCAGGCCGCGGACGCCGCGGATCGAGAGCTGATCGTACATGGAATCCTCCTGGTTCGCGCCGAGCCGGAGGAAGAAGTCGTCCGAATGCGAGAGCGTGGCGTGGGCGTTGTGCGAGGTTAGGAAGGTCGCCTCGTGCAGCCGGAGGGCGCCGTCGTCCATGCCGCCGTCCGAAGGGGGGGTAGGAGTCGTCGCGGTCGCGGTCGCCGCCTGCGCCTGCGCCTGGAGCAGCCTCTTCCTTCGCTCGCCGCCGGCCGGAGGGGGGGCGACCGCCCCTACCGCCGCCGTCGAGGAGGAGGCGGCCGCGACCGCCGCGACCTCCGCGACGGATTGCGGGAGGAGGACCGCCGGCGCCATCGCCGAGGCCAGTCGGTGGATGGGCTTCATCGTTGGTGCAGCCAGGTTGGTGTTGGTACGTTGTACGTTGTGGGCAAACAGCAGCTAGGTACATAGGTAGGTACGGGCGGTAGGTGGCGGAATCGGAGTCTTTTCTCGCGTCGACGTTGATGGCCGTTGGAGAGAGCGGGTTTGTGGAGGCAGAGTCACGTGGAGGGGGTCATCGTTCGACATCGATCGTGTGGTATTTTTCATTCGATATGATTTGTGAAATATTACACGGTCTCACTGCCTAAAACACGCTCCCCAGCCATATTATGCATGTGTTCACACGAACCACCATAGGGGGCTAGCGGGTCGCCCCGCGGAGGAGCTCACGGGGACGACTGGGGGGCGGGGGGGTCGGCCGGGCGACAATCGAAGGAGCGCAGCAGAGCGCAGCGTCGGCGGCACCAAGGGAACCTTGGGGTGACATGGGGCAAGCGAGTTGCTTCCGCAGTGCTGCACGTGCCCACCGATATCGTCATTGTTCTCTCGGACGGCGCGGGTAGACTCGCTTTCTCGATCGGAGCCGCGCCGACGGGTTCCGGGGACCTGACGCCCGAGACGTTGTGCGTGCGGCGCATCCATGGCGTGCTGATCCCTCCCATCTTGCGGCTCACTGATCACAAAAGACGCTTAGGGGGCTGACCTTGCTGTCGACGTGCTCCCTTCTCCTGCGCTCGGTCCTGTGGCACCCCTCCCATTAATCCGCGCTACCAGTAACGTCACAGGGAATGGGAATGACTTACGATGGCCGACGATAGATGGGGACTTCGTGACCGCGAGCAACTGCCAGAATCCCGTGCCACAAGCAAAAGCAACGGCATAGAGCCCTCTTCGTTTTATAAGAAGCTACGAAGCAATGAAGCAGCGACGACTGCAGAAAAGCAACTGGGTGATATCCTTCGCTCGGCTGCGCGAAATGAGGTGGTAGAAAAACGGAGGCAGTACACGGCGGGTGTGAATGAGCAGCATGAGGCTTATGCAGCCGTCACGAGTTTCAGGGTCTTCCCTCTTCAGGATCTGGCCATGGATTTCCTGGATAGCATGATGGAAGAGTATCTTGGGAAGGCGAAGATGGCTACATTGCAACAACTTGATGATGGCGAAGGAGCTATGGAGAGTTCGAGTGAAGCGCGTTGTTCGTCCGGTGGTCTGCGAGAGCCATCGTTCTACTCATTCAAGAGAAGGAGGATAAAAGATCGGCACACGGCAATTTTTCTTGCCGAAAAGCACTTCATTCCTCCCGTTGTCAATTCAGCAGATGATGCCAATGTGCGATGTCTACGTGAAACAGATTACAATTTTTTACCTGAAATCTGGTCAATGGAACCTCGTATTTTCGCTCTGGAGACATCCTCAACGGGGAAGAGGAGATACATTGTAGGGAACTTGGGTAGATTTTTGCAACACTACTGGAAGGCGACAACTGGTCGGAGAAGACATCATTATGAGCTCATACGCGAGGGTACACCTTGTCGGATGTACTTTGATCTTGAATTCAGTCGGGAGGCCAATCCACAAATTACTCCTGAATTGAGTGAGGAGTTGATGACTCAATTCATTCAGGAGCTTTGCAGTGAGTTCCGAGTAGTTCATGATCTGCGAGTAGACCGATCATGTATCGTCGATCTCGACTCGTCCACGAGCAAGAAATTTAGCCGGCACTTGATAATTCACTTGCCGGGTGGAGAGCTGTTTGCTGATGCTTGCTCAGCTGGTGCTTTTGCGAAAAGCTTCGTTGGGAGGCTTGCTGACGAGATATCAACGGGAGCACTCAGTGAAAGATGTCCCACTCTGGCAAAGTGGCTTTTCGTCTACCTTCAGCCTTCGAAAACAATTGATAAGGTTGAACGCGGTGACGTTCCACAAAAAGTGACTTGTTTCGTTGATCTCGGGGTCTATACCCGTAACCGGTAAGATTCATCTAGTTCCTTGAACAACAATAATGCAACACATGACTCAGCATCATATTTTCTATGGTAGACTCTTTCGTTTGATGGGGTCAACCAAGTTTGGAAAGCCATCAAGTGCTGCTTTGAGGATTGCTGACGCCAATAAGTTTCGATTCCCTGCCGCGTTTGACAACAGCAAGTTTTACTTGAAAGACCAGGTGGAGCGTCAAAGTAGCAGTGACCTGTGTCATACAGATCATGATAACAACCAGCAACAGCCATTCCCCATGGTAAGGACAAATAAAATGGGTCTCGTATTTTTCGCTCGCAGAAATCTCAGCCTTTGCTCTCCTTCAATGCAGAGTCAAGATCACACTGCATTTTGTGCTGCATTGGACTGGCAAACACATGCACGTGCTCTAGCATTGACATTGGTTGTGCCTGCAAATGGGAGCAAAAGTAATGCTCCTATTTTGTCACAGCCTAATGAGACTGTTGGAGTATCTACTAAATCTCATGTCTCTACCTCCACTGCTTGGCGCCGCAACACATCTTCTCGGAACTCTACTGGCAACTCACCAATACCCGAACTTGATCTGTTCGTCCTAAACTTGAGCAAAAGAGGGGGTATGATAGGCAAAGTTCGTGCCTGGGCCATAGAGCGCTTCTTGAGGACTAACAAGCCAGATGGCTTTATCTTGTCTTATCAAATGGCGGACAACAGATGGTGTGAAAACATCGGAAGATTTCATAAAAGCAGTGAGTAAAGTGGATCCCATCGCCTCAATTCTCATCTGCATCTGTTTTTTTTTTGTCTGCTCTCGCTCACCCGAGTGGTATCACTTGGGAAATTTCGCGTTCAATATTTTCATTTTGCAGACAACATCATCTGGAATGTGGATTTGACTAGTCAAACATATTGGCAGACATGCCACGATCCTGAATGTCGCGCAGCTAATTTTAGAGGGTGCACAGTGAGGCTGCCTGAAGAGGTAGCCAGTAGTGTAAGTGAATATCTTCTCGATCAAGAACTTGCAGAGCTTGACGAGAACAGAATCAGTAGAGGTGTTGGCCCTAGGGACCCTGATTTTGGCGAGAGTGAATTGGACGAGGAGCTAGCAACTCTTGACATGACTTTTTTCACGCCAAGATAATGGAGTGAACCTACCAGATAGAGCAAAGATGTGTATGATGTGATATTCCTAATAATAATTTACTTGCATTTACAGCGCTGCCTACTTTTCCCTACCTTCACCTACCCAAATAAAAAATTAGTCAAATTTTAGACCCAAAGACCGCATCTCACCCTTCTTGAACATATCCAGGTCATTGCTATCATTCGTGTGCTTCAACGAAAATGCATAAAGCGATTGCAACCAAGTGGCGTGGCTCGATACTATTCAGGCAGAGTAGGGCGAAATATGGCCATGATGTCAGTGAAGTCATCCTAAACTCATAGATCAAAACAATGTGCCATGTGGACTTACCAACAATCACCCTTTCGTCTCTGCCCTTGATCCAGCGCACGAAGTCATCAGTCCTCTGCATGAGGTCAATTTTACTCTCAAATAGAGGCACTCTTTCTTTTCCATTGAGCGTATCAACGCCACCTCCCATCAAACTATCCTCGAATAGCGAGAAATCGATCCCAGGAAACATATCCTTCAACTCGTCGGGTGACGAGACAAACTCGCTCTTGTTTCCATTTGCCTGTTCCATGCACATCGGGTTGCATATCCACGAAGTGCTAGAGAGAGATGTCTGAGCCGTATGGCAAGGGAATGAGATAAGAGCAGATTGAATGGCGCGGCGCAGGGGCGACACCACGACGAGATCGGGCTTCAAACCAGTGTCGTTGTTGAAAAAGGTCGCAGTCCGTCGGGATACGTCAAGCATTTGGCCGCATCCCTGCAACAACGGGCGTAGAATATACAGTGAGAATTGTGGAGTGACTTGGAATCTCTAGATGAAATTGGTCACCTTACCTTTCCGGTTAGCATCGGATCTACCGGGTAGTCTTCGTCCTCATTTGCTGCCTCCATGGTAGTCCCATTCTTCTGAACATACTCTTTCTCAAACACGTTGTGCTTGGCTTCGCCATGCCTCATGAGTATCAAAACCTTATCAAAGGATTCATGATCACGGGCAGCGTGGGCTGCCTCGACGAGATTCATTTCGTAGGCAGTAGCCGACACACGTTCCTGCGCATGCGGGGTCTCAACCACGCCTTGCTTCTGCGGATAGGAACTCAGAGCGGTGAGCAGGGCCTCCGAATGGGCCTCGAAGTAGTAGTCACCATCGTCGCGCTTCAACGCCAGCGAAGAAAAGTCAGAGGTTGGTTTCTGCTGAATTGGTGAGTTGAATTGGCTGGGAGAGAACGTGTTCTCGACACGTGCTAAAGCCGCGGTTCCCTGATTGCGGACCTGAGCGCCTCTTGTGATGGCGACAGGCTTCGGCCTGATAAAAAGGCGGCGGATCACTCTGTTCATCTTCTTTCAAATGCGTTATGAGCACAGAGAGGTAGGCAGGGATGGAGGTCGATCAGACCATCCAAGCAGATGATGAGCCACGAGGAAGTGGATCAAAGGAAGAGCTCCCATATCTCCCATCGTGTCGGCGGGCGGGCCTCCTCCTCCCGAGCGAGGGAGGCCGCGCCCGGCCGGGTCGACCATGATCGACGCTCGCTCTCATGCATGCAGGCGACGACGCAAGCTCGATGACGCCGCGCGCGAATGAACGGCGATGGCGATGATGATGATGGGGGGCAAAAATTCGTAAGAGAATCTTGATTTCTGATGTGTTCTGTGGCAGCGCAGCCAGATTGGAGATGATTCACAAGATGTGCAAGATGCGGCCAAGGGATGTCAGTATCTCGCAAAGGAATCAATACTTTTTCGTGTAAGGATTTCAAGAACTTTTTAGACACAAAGTGTATCGTACCTATGGTGTGTAGGTAGAGAGTAGGTACATAGGTAGAGTCTAGAGAGAGAGAGCTGAACTGCATAATCTTTCTATCTCTTCTATTTATGTACAGTGCCGCTACAGATACTTTGACACACAGTAACTTTGACACTACACATACTTTGACAGCCTTCAGATGATGCCCCGCTTTTGGCGGGAGGGTACTTTTGTACCAGAGTCTACGTAGATTCTACGTAGGAATAGATGTCGGTACCTTTGACACTACAGATACTTTGACACCTAGCGGCCGATGCACTGCATGTCAAAGTATCTGTAGCGGCACTGTATTCAGTCCCAATGTTTCCATTTTCGCGTAAACCAATTTAGAACAAGACCCACAAGAGTATAAAAGATAAAAACCCGGTTTTTATCGACTCTCACTTTACACACGCATCCCAAAGGAACAATTCTTTCTTCGATTCACAGGTATGTAGTTAGAGCCCAGCGTTGTCTTTTTCAGACGCCATCTTTTTATTATGAGGAGATCGAGCCCGATGCGACATGACAGGCAGTCTCCTTTTCTAGTAATCGAGATGCAGATTAAAGGACCATAATCTCAAAATCGAGATGTAGCTCGCGAGGGGGCAATAATGCTGACTTGATGGCCCATCCAACTCCAGACAAGATTCGCGACTTGCCCGCCCCCCTCCGAGCCTGCCCCCGAACTCGGTTCTTGTATGTGATCGTACTTGATTAGGAATCAATACAAAATGGGAAGAGTTCAGTTGAAGTACGTAGGAATGAATACGCAATCGGGATTTGTTCTCCTCGATGTCAAAATCAAATCACAAAGCATGGCAACAAGAACAACGACATCGCCACCGAAGCAACGGCAAAAGCAAGGGGCAAACCAAGCAGAAACCAAGCAACCAAGCAACCAAAAGCAAACCTGAACCTGCCGAGCCAAAAAAATCATTCCCACGACTGGTGTTGTTGCCGCTGAGGAACCCGATCATGGCGACGGCGTCGGCAGCGCGGTAGCAATTTTATCGGCAGCGGCGAGATAGACGGAGAGCAGCGCGCAGTCCATACTCAGATTACCGTCAGCGGCTAGAGCGACTCGCGGTAGCCGCGCCCCAACGATCTCGGCGCTCGTAGGCGACGACGACGATCCATCTCGCGGAGAGTGACCGTTGGCGTTTTGTTCTATCGATCCTTCGGGAGCAATAAGGAGAGGCGCGGGCGGCAAGGGACGGCGACAAAAGTGGAGCCATATAGAGCAACAACTCGAGCTTGACGTGAGCGGTCGCGGTGTTCCAATCGCACGGCTGCCGCGCTTCTAGCCGTCGCCTATTGCGAATTGCGAACCGATAGCGCATTTGGAAGTTGGCAGTTGAACCTTGGCAGCAGCAGCAGCAGCAGCAGCAGCAGCAGACGACGAGGACGAGCATCACGACGGCGACAGTCGAAACCGTCTGCAACCATGGCGTCCTCCGCCTTCTCCTTCCACTGCATGATATGCTTCGAGGAATTCGATCCCCAAACCAACTACCCGGTCGTCCTCCCCTGCGGCCACACCTACGTGTGCATCGAATGCGCCAACCGATTGGACAAGTGCATGGAATGCCGCACGCCTCTGACGATGAAGATCGACTTGCCTCCCCCCGCCCCGCCGGCGGCGGGCGGGGGGGCGACGCCCATGACCCCCGGAAGCAGGGGGGCGGCGGGGGGAGGAGGGGGGGCGGCGAGCCCGGATCCGCAGCAGCAATATGCCGATCGGGTTCGCAATAGCCCGGGATTTCGGAGAAGGTACGGGAACAGGGAGGAGTACAGGGACTCTTACGGACCGAAGAGACAACCCCATCAGACTCCGCCCCAGCCTCCGCAACCCATCCCCAAGCAGCGGCTACCCCTGCCCAAAAATGCGGTCCTGCTGTCGCTGATACAAGCATCGGAGCCCGCACGGAGGAGGGCGGAGGTGGAGGCCCCTCCCACCCCACAAAAATCGGAGGAGGATGGCAATCTTGTGACCACCTTGGGCAGCCCTCCCCCGGCCCAATCCACCACCCCTCCTGCCCCACTGCCAAAATATTCACGTCCCTCCCCCCTATTTTTGGACGGATCCTCCAGCGGAGAGCACGACTGCGCAGGTGGAGGCCATGGGTCCATGAGATTGGATCTGGTGACGGGAAATTCATCCGGGGGAGCCGCCATCGATGACGAGGAGCACAAGATACGAGTCGGCACCTATTTGGAGGGGGGACCCTGCGGCACCTACGCAGTCGCCGCCAGAGAAGGACTGCTCGTCTACCCCACCTTGTTTGAGCATGCACTGCCTGCAGGTCTCAAAGGTTTGAGGCGGAATGGAAGCGGCGACGGAGCAGCCATCGTGGAGGAGGAGGATGTGGTGAAGAGGGACGTGGAGGAGATGGTCAAGAAGCACAGGGCCAAGAGCATAAATCAGGGGTCAGTTTACAGCGTCACCGCGCAGACGAAGATTATTGAAGACGCCGTGGCAGTAGTTGATGAAGGAGGGGGCGGGGGGAGGCTTAGTCCTGGGGGAGAAAGGGCATCACCCGTCAACACTGAGATAGGGGCGACGCACACCTGGGTGGAGTGCAGCCACGAGGATGAAAATGTCGAGGCCAGATGCACCATGCCCACTCCCAGAGCCTCCCCCGGCCGGGATGGCAACGGTGGTGGCAATTTCCGCTTCCAGTCGCCCGAGGTGGAGGCAGGCCACAAGACGCCTCAGGATGCGGATGCGTCCATGAGCGACCCCGGAGGCGCCGCGATCGACATCTCCAACGAAGAGGAGGAAGAGGACCACGTGGGATTGAGCGTCAGCTTGACGATAAGCGACGACGAGAGCGACGCGGCCGGGGAGGAAGTCGATCTCATCGGCACCTCCTCCCGCACCGTCCCCGCCCGACGCAGCCAGAGCGTGGCCGACACGTTACAGCAATCAGGTAGCGCCGAGGAGGCGTTCCCCACATCGAAAAAGTTGGTGAGGCACCTATCCCACGGGAGCAGATTGATGCCCAAGAAACGTACACCCAAGAAGAAGGGAAAGAGCGAGAGCGTGGAGGAAGAGGAGGAGCTGGACGAGTTCGACAGGCCGTTGGTGCGGCTAAAGTATGGGGACAGGGTTCAGGTCGTGAGCATGGATTCGAGGGGGTGGGTGAAGTTGGCAAGGGGGTATGGATATATTCGGCTGGAGAATGACAAACAGCTCGTCAAGGGTGAGTGGCCATGGATTGATAAATATTTTTGATGCACATCTTATGGAGGTTATATGGTGGTGGTGGGGGGAGATTGATTATCTTTGGCGGGACTTTGTGTGTGGGATTGGATGACATACATCATGTGGGGAAATCATATTCACCGCTGGGGTAATGTCAGTCTGATTTGTGTAAACAACCGCATGTTTTCGTGTCCCTCCTGAATATCGAGAATCGATGCAAAGATATGGAAAAAGCACCTCTTGACACACCATACTTCCGAATAAGTTCGTTTGGAATGAGTTGCAAGCTCTTGTATTTGGAGGTTGCAGACTTTGATGACGGCCCCTGGCCCTTCCCTCACCTTGCAGTATCAGCCGATTCCATTATGAAGAGAACCGACTGATATGGGTCGCGAATCATTTCCTGCCACATTTGTTCTTTCCGATTTATCTCACTCTTATTACTCCTTGCACTTTTACTCTCAGTCGGCGGTACTAGTGACAAGGCATGCCAAATCGAAGCGATGCTTCATGAGCTGTCCATCGAAAGAAATCGGCTGAAACAAGAGCAAACAAAGCTTGAGCATCTTTCTGCTGGACTCATGATTGATTTACAATCCACCCTTTTGGCCTCTGACGATCACGTCATTGTCCCAGCTCCAGAGGGATCATTGTTACGGAATGAGTCGGAGCTAAGCCTGTCAGTGAGAGGAGAGAGTAGAGATGTGACCACCTCTCTTGATGACATCGATGTGTCGGCTCGCAGTCGAACAGTATTGACACCGCCACGCAACAACGAGAACAGCAATGGCAATACACAGCACAGGCAGATACGCACTGCCAAATCCCACTCTCCAGGACGCAGCGCAGCCATCGCCGGGGCGGTGAAAACACCAAAAGCGCCACCCAGCCCGCCTTATGGGCAGGTGACCCCGAACAACCCCCCGAACAGTTGGTCGAACGTGAATACCCCGACGAGGGTGAATTTTCGAACGGGACTGAGCGGCCATCGGGCGCTGACGAGCTCGCACTCGCATCCACATGATTTCATTGACAGGGGTTCGGGTACCATTCGTTCGATGAGCAATCACATGGGAGTGTCGTCCTCGAAGAAGCCCTCGAGCCGGGGGAGGAGCATATATTAGCTGAGATCATTATTATTATCGAAGGTGGTGTGAATCATTAGCTTGGGGAGGTTGATTGTTCTCGCCTCACTCGAGCTCTGTTGAAGCCGCACCACCAGCATTGAGTGCATGAATAGTAGGATGCAGGCTGCAAATGGATTCAAATAACTTTCAACACACAGACGAATAATGTGCACGGAGCAAGGAATGAAGAGAGGAAACATGAAGGGAAGAAACCGTGGATAGGAGGGGAAATGAATGATGCTTGCTTGTTTTATTTGTATAGTTTTATAACAACATGCACTGCAGAACTATGCGGCCTCTTCGTAGGCATAAGCGAGTATTTTCAGATATCTCGCAGCAGCCACTCGAGCAACATTCACGGCAGTACATAGACTTCGACAGCGTACAGCCAGTGGACAGGTGGATACGAATTGGTCGAACATTGAGCATGAGTAGTCTACCATATTCCATGGCCTATTTGGAATTAATAATAACTAGTGGGATCTAGGTTTTGGAGGCGAGCCACTGGCCACTGGGCGCAATTCATAGCGTACGCTGCCAACTCCCGGATAAGAGCTTTCCCACACTTCCAGCATAGCTGTGTTCATACTGCTCGGCGTCGAAAGTCGAAATGACCAAATCAAATACGTGACTAATGATGGGCTGACGACACTGTGCTGATTGTCCTCTGTCCAGTGAAGAACTCCTCGAGCGAGGTATGGGGAATCCCCTTTCAGTCTCTCTTGCGGCATCATCAAACAATGACATGCGACATGATTTCATCCAATTGACGCTTGCATTGCAGTACCTAGAGGTAAGGTTCCCGAGCGATGCAGTGTCTGATTGATCAATATGTCAATTTGAGCAAATGGCACAGTGGCTCAAGCGTAAAGCATTCTTGCACTACGATCCACTCTTTTTACGCTTTTGGACATAGAATGGTCCTAGCGACATCGTAGGAACCATCACCTTCAAGTCTAGTTGCACTCAAGCAGACCTCGAGCATAGAGAAACTCCGCCCGGTCAATGACTTTCAACACTCCCCGGCTGACCGAGCCATCGTCCTCGCCCATCTTCACCTCCTCCGAGCTCCACCACCGAGCGTCCATGGCGTCGTCCGCGGCCTCGATCTCAGGAGACGACGGCGCAGCTACCTCAGCAAAGCACTGGGATATCACGTAATGATAACTGGGTCCCTCGGAGAGGTGGATGGAATCGGAGCACGTGAACGGACCCTCGTCGTGCCACCTCAATTCGTAAGATAGTGCGCCCCCTTCTGCCGCGAGTCCTGTCTCTTCCGCGAGCTCGCGCTTGGCGCCCTCCAGAGTCCCCTCGCCGGCCTCGATCTTGCCCCCGGGGAGGGACCACATGCCCATGTTGGGCTCCTTGCCCCTTTGCACGAGCAACCATCTCGGGTCGGACGTCGGAGTTGTGTCTTTCCATCGGACCACAACCGCGACAGCAGCTCGAGGGATCAGGGGCGGCCGCTCGGACGCCGACGAAGAGGAAGCAGCGCGCATCGGCATCGAACGAGCCAGCTTCTGATCCAGTTGCAAGAACGAAAGGCGACGCGCGGCCGTCGCGGGGCGACACGTCGACGACGTCACGAATATTATCGTACGGGCTAACGACATGAGCAGAAACCGCCGCAACATGCCTGCCGGGCAAGAGAACACAACCCGGACGCCGCGCTAAGGGCTAATAGAGTCGCCGATCGGATCGGAGGTCGATGGCGCTGGCGTCGTCGTCGTCAAGTCGGCGCGGCGGGACGGACCAGGGTATGGCTACGTCATTATTACTCCTTTTGCCTCGAGGGTTTTCTAACGCATTTGGCCCCAAA
>JALLBE010000559.1:0-28151 GCA_036939795.1 Thalassiosira mediterranea
TCGCAGGTGAATCCGGGAACGTCGCACTTCCACGAGTCCGTGCAGGGGTTGGCCATGCTGGACGGACAGCTCATCTTCTGGTATTTGATGCAGTTTACGAGCCTGCCCTCGGCGTGGTCGTCGTCATCTTCAAGGTCGTTGTTGTCGTCGTCGTCGTCGTAGTCGTGGTGGAATACATTGTAGTTGTCTTCGTCGAATGGTAGGAGCTTCATAAGGGAAGAATACAAGGGCGGGACGGAAGAAGAAGAAGACGACGAGGAGGTGCAACTCGTGGATCTGGTGGGCCTATTCTCGCAGGTGAAATCGGGAACGTCGCACGACCACGAGTCCGTGCAGGGGTTGGCCAGGCTGGATGGACAGCGCCGCTTCTGGTATTTGATGCAGTTCACGAGCCTGCCCTCGACGTAGTCGTCGTCGTCGTCGTCTTCGTGGTCGTCGTCGTCGTCGTCTTCTTCAAGGACGTCGTCGTCGTCGTCATCGTCGAATGGTAGGAGCTTCATAGGTTTCCAGGGCGTACCTTCCCGATCGGAGGTGATATAGTTTATTGAGCGTGTTCGTATCCTCTTTGGCGACCACAAGCTCTCAATTTATGGAGTCAGCTATGGCACCAAGGTCATGGGGACATATGCCACTATCTTTCCCAAGAACGTCAACCTAATGGTGTTGGATGCTAACGATTCACCTGACAGTGATATGATTGCCTTGACAACTGATATGGCTAGGGGTTCTGATCAGCGCTTCAATTTCTTCATCGCCAGTTGTGCAATAGGCAACGAGCAATGTGGTGTCGAGAATATGGAAGAATGCCTGAACGACTTGTCCACATTTCTTTACGAGAATGAAGACAAGTTTGCTGATATCGTCGATGAAAATGGTTTGCTTAATGCTGGGTTGATGGACATCATTGTGACCAGGTTGTTTGCCCATTTTGATCTAGCAGATGACATTTGTAGGGCGGCCGAAGAACAGGATCTGGAAGCTCTGGAGCATTTGGTTCACCAACTTTTGCCCATCTCCGAGAAAGAATCCTTCTCTACATCAAGCTCTACATCCAGCGAAGACGAAACTTCCAGCGCATCAAGCACATCCAGCGAAGACGAAGATGATTCCAAGCCTACATCCGAGAATGTCGGAGATATCAATTATCCTTTGATGTTGAATGGTCAAGACTACGCTTTTTCTGCTTACAACGAGAACTTTTTGGTGAGAACCATTATGGAACTCAACGAGATGTATCCCGGCGTTGGGACGGGTGGACCTGCAGTAAAAGGCACTTTTTGGATGATGGATGCCTACTTCTGGCCTAACTCCACTCCTTTGGCGAGCATTGGAAACCCACATCAGAGAGGAATTATTGCAGGTATGCTGTTCGACCCTTTCACGCCATACATTTGGACACAGGTGAGTGCCACTCTTTCATCAGACCACATCAGTTAGTAGGGCACCTCTTGACGACCTGATGTACATTTTTGCAACGACAAGAAAATGCGCAACAACTTCAAGAGTGCAACTTTGCTCACGTCTCGTGGCTTCAGCCATGGAATGGGTATGTCGAGGTTGGGTGGTCTCTCCGATCCTATTTGCCAAGGACATATTACACGCTACTTTAAGAACGGCTTCGTTGATTTCATTGATGGACACGTGTGCGAGGTAGGTAACTAGAAATCAGTGGTTTGTTTGTGCTCATTTTTTGAGACGCCTGCACAGCTCAAGTCTTCGTTCTCATCCTTTCTGAAGAGTGACGATATCGGTGCAACCTGCACGCTGAATGACATTTTGACCCATTCACCTCGTTGCTTCGGAGTGCCTGAGTCGGATCATTCTGGCTCTGTGACCGACCACATGACCATTGCTGAATCGATGTAGTTGGTGCCATGATTTGAGGGAAGAAGCAATTGGGTGATGATTTAAGCACTATCCTCTACTAGGGGAAACGGGATGTGATATCTTGTGCGTTGTAGAGATAACAACTGATAGTCAAGGGAAGTTTCTCACGTACCAACTCATGTAGCAAACTCACCTCACTTGAAGGAAATGCCAACTACAACTCAACCCAGAATACTCTAGAGAGGCATATGACCTTTCTAAAAGTCGATGTATGTTATGCAATTCGTGTAAATTAACTGCACTTATCAAATCCGTCTCACTCAGCGACCCACAATGGTGATATTCTACATAGCCATCCATCTCTTTATCTGGCAAGCAGAACCAAGTTGTCTCCACATCATATATCCCTCCAGAGACCGTTGTCACGAGACCGACGTTTCCCTCATCACGACCGGACTCAAGAATTTCCAACCCGGCCGCAATCTCACCGTATCCCTCTCGAAGAACCTCCCGTCCCTCGTAAAATCCTCCACCCTCGTCTCCCTGCTCTGCTTCTCGTTCAACTTCATCGCCGCGCCGCACTCCTCCAGCGCCNAAATCCTCCACCCTCGTCTCCCTGCTCTGCTTCTCGTTCAACTTCATCGCCGCGCCGCACTCCTCCAGCGCCGACCTGACGAGCCACGCCGAGGGACTTGTCGGGACGGGGAACGTGGGGTACAGTCCCGTCAGGTACAGAAGC
Source organism: Thalassiosira mediterranea (assembly GCA_036939795.1). Lineage (NCBI taxonomy): Eukaryota > Bacillariophyta > Thalassiosirophyceae > Thalassiosirales > Thalassiosiraceae > Thalassiosira > Thalassiosira mediterranea. The sequence continues at coordinate 2,567 of JALLBE010000559.1, forward strand.
GCACCCATGATGGAGAGGGAGGAGTGCTGTCCCCGATAATTCTCCGACGCCGAGTCCTCGAGCAACTTGTCCCGAAACTTCGACAGCTCGTTGTAAGTCTGACCCTTTATGAATCGTGTCTTCTCGCTCACGTTATTGTCGTCGTCGTCGTCGACATCGTGCCGCCGCTCGCCGGGACACGATAGGGGGAGGAGGATGACCGATCTGGATCGGGACATCTCGAGCCTCGAGAGGAGGGGGCGGCATGCGATCCCGGAGCCGGACGTCGCCTCGAGGACGCAGAGGTTGGAGGGATCGTGTCGGCGCCCGGCGCAGTCGACGTGCCCGGGACGACGATTCCTGTTCGCGCCATCATCCCACATCCCACACGCCGATATCGCACCACATGCATGTATCGTCGACAATCGATCATATGTTATTAATGCATCGCTTACAAAAGGGCGCGGCATACGAAACATCGTCTACATATGAATCTCGAAGACGGCGGACACTCACCGCAATGCTCGTAGCTCCCCCCCTCGACGCTCCGCGTCCCGTCGGACTCGTCGCACAGTATCGCCTTCCCGAGGAGGCAGCCCGCCGCGGCGGCCGGTCCGGCGGCACAGCATTCGCATCGCCTGTCGAACAGTATGACGTCCCCCGGCTGACACTTCTCGACCATGAGATCGTCGATCGTTTGGACCGAGGGGATGCTGCGCATGCGGGGGGAAANCCGGCTGACACTTCTCGACCATGAGATCGTCGATCGTTTGGACCGAGGGGATGCTGCGCATGCGGGGGGAAAGATTCGGGGGGAGTAGAATGCCATCGGTACGAAGTGAGAATCGAGATACGATGCCGCGCATCGCGCCGTTTCGAACATGCGCATACGAGTCCGTCGCTCGGAAACATCCATCCAAATCTCGCGTACGAAATCACGTCGTCGTCGTCGTCGTCCTCACGTCGGAGTATATTTCATCATCTCCATCTCACACACATATATCGAAATCTCTCTACTCTCACCGTATCCTCGACGACACCTCGCGCTCGCGCTCCTCCCTCTCCCTCCTCGCCTCGCTCGACCAGTACATTATGGGAGCGGCGGGGACGAGGGCGGATGCCGCGAGCTGGAGGGCCAGCTTGGCCCGGGGATGGGCGTTCAGCCGGGAGAAGAGAGTGCTCGCCATGGCGCGGGTCTGGAGATTGAGTTTTATGAGCAGAGAGCTGTTCGTTGTTCGTCGCTCGTCGCTCGTCGCCAGGCGAGAAACTTTAAGCACACGCTCGGGCTCTCTTGATACACTTGAGATATTGTATGAATATCTTGTACGAATATTGGAAGCTTGTTCGAATATGCGGTGAGGAGATGATGGTCCGTCTCGAATGGCTGGTTGTTGACTCAGTGAATATGCGAGGGGTCTTAGTTACAATGAGATCAGGGAAATATGCAACAACTCTGCTGTGTATGCGTAGGTAAAACGGGCGCGGCTATGTAATAAATCGTCCCCGAACATACAACAAAAAGTATGGGGGATATTTTACCCTCTTCACCACGGAGGCGCGAACGAAGAATCTTTTCCCGCCATTTCCCATTGCCAACGAAATCCAAAAATGTTAGCGAGGGAGCGCGACGCCCGGGTGGCGCCGCTGACGGAGCGGAGCAGCGGACGCTGCTTCGGTTAGAAACTGGACCCCGCCCAGTCGGAGGAACGGGCGCCATCGTTTTCGAAGGCGCCCGTCTCCCGTCATCAGTCCAATCGGTCATGATGCTCGGTCGATCGACCCGCGCGCGCTGCTTCGTCGCCTCGAGCGGTAGTACGCTCGTCCGTCCCCGGAAGTGCGATCGCTGTAGCCATCATCATCGTCGTTCCGGCGAGCCGCGCCTCCGCTTCTCCGACGGGTTTCCTCGCGCTGCTCCCGGCGTCGCCACGACCGCTTCGTTCCGCTCGCGTTCGTCGTGGGCCTCCGCCGCCTCCTCGCCGACGACGTCCTCGAGGATCTTCTCAGGCCCGCTGCACGACGCGGCGAACGTCGGCGGGTTCGGCGGCATCGGCGGTGGCACGGCCACCGCCCGTCGTCATCGATCGTCGTCGCTGTTCATGACGAGCTTGATGCGGAACGAGGAGGGGGGGCGGTCCTCCTCGGACGACGATGGACCGCCGCGCGATTCGAAACGACGCGGCGAGGAGAATGGCGGGAGAGGAAGGGGAGGGAGAAAGAATGACGAGAGAAATAGTGATGGCGAGAAGGACGATCGCGCCATCGGGGGTCGCGGCTCCGGGAACGAGGGCGGGCGGACGACGATGGAGAAGAAACGAACGCAAACGCGGCAGCGGCGAGATCGAGTGGAGCGAAAGTCGCCCCTGACGAGGGATCACGATCATTCCGTGCGGCTCGTGAGTGAATCCGCCGCCCGATCGACGACGGCGCTCTTCCTCGACTACGCCCGTAGCTGCGGCAGTTTTCTCGGCGTCGGCGGCGATGACGACGACGACGCCCCGGCGGCCCCCTGGAGGAGCAGGGAGAGGCTGCTCGCGGCGGAGCACGCGCTCGAGTTCTGGGCGCACCGTAACAACGCCGGCCGAATGGGAGGGGGGGGACGAAATAAAAAGAAAGGCCGTAGACGACAACATGCCGATCCGTCCACCCTGGAGGAGGACGCCGAGACGGCGCTGGAATTGTTTTCGGCCCTGCATCACTTTCACGCGATGACGGGAAGCGACTACGGCGACGACGACGACGGTGGAGGAGGGGGGGGAGGCGTGCTGAACAACGCCATGTACTCCCACGTCGTGGACGCGCTGGCGCGGAGTCCGAATCCGATCCACGTCTCCAAGGCGGACGCGCTGCTCCGTCAGTTCGTCGTGCTGTGCGTCGAACACCACAAGGAAGCCGATGGGAACGGGGATGGGAACGGGAACGACGACGGGATGACGGACGACGGAATATCTGCGCTGCTCAAGTCGATGGAAATGCAAACCTCGCTCCAGATGGCGCCGTCGATATCGCTCGAACGACCCCGCCGAATAATGTGGAGCGACGCCGACGGCCACCACTTCCCCAACCAAATTCGCATCACCGGCGTCATGCGCGGTTACGCCCGCCTGTCCAAGCCCCGCGAGGCCGAGAGCCTCCTCAACCTGATGATATCCCTGTGTTCGTCGGGGGGAGACAGACGGGTCTTTCGCCCGAACGAGATCGGTTTCGCCACGGTCATCGACGCGTACTCGCGCAGCAGCGACGGCGCCAACGCCGAGCGGGTGCTGAGCATGATGAAGTGGAGGTCGTTCGACACCGGGGCCATAGTCGACGACGGAATGCTGAATCAATCAAAGTTGCCCAAAATCAACGCCGCGAACGTCGTGGCCTACAACGCGACGATCGGCGCGTGGGCGCGGGAGGCCAAGGGGCGGGAATCTTCCTCGGCGAATCATCGAGGAGGCGCGGAGGATCGGGACGCGGCGGCGTCCGCCAGCCGCGCCGCCGCGGAAAATGCCGAGAGGCTGTTGCGCGAAATGTGGTCGGAGCACGAACGGTGGAGCGCGCGCGGAGGACGGGGCGGGAATCCCCGGCAGGTGGTCCTGCCGGACGTGGTGACCTACTCCACCGTCATATCCGCGTACGCGTCCTGCGTGGACCAACCCCATGGGATAAGGAAGGCGTGGGAGCTGCTTTCGGAATTGGAGGGGCTGGCCGCGCGGGAATACGACGACGAATCGTCCTCCTCTCGCTCGAGGGAGGATGATGACGATGGCGAGGAGAGGGCATCGTTCGGGGTGCAGGGCGGCGGTCGAAGCCCGCGGGGCCTGCAGCCGAATTCCACCGTGTACAACGCCCTCCTCCACGCGTGCGCCGGGGCCGGCGACGCGGCGACGGCCGAATCCGTCCTCTCCTCCATGCTCTCCCTGCAATCGACTTCGTCGTCGTCCTCGGGGGGCGACGGCGACGGCGGCCCGTACCGTCACGTGCGCGCGAATACGCGCACGTTCAACGCCGTGATGAACGCGTGGTCGAGGAGTGACGGAGGCGACGGCGGGGTCCGCGCGGCGAAAATCTTGGAGCGGCTGGAGCGCATGGCGTCCGAGGGTGGGGGAGCAACGATTCGGCCGGACGTCTTCAGCTACAACATCGCGCTGGCGGCGTGGTCGAAGAGCGCCGGCATCGACCCGTCGTCGTTATCTCATTCGGAGGAGGGCGGTTCCGACGTGCAAAGGATCGTCGGAGAAGATGCCGCGCGCGAAGCGCTGAAGCTGTTGGACAAGATCGAGCGTCGTTACTTGGAATCTCAAAACGGCAACCAGCCCACTCGAAGCCGTGCCGTCCAGCCAGATGTCATCTCTTACAACACGACCATTGCTGCGTTTGCAAATGCCGCCGAGCACTCTGACAATGGACACTCGTTGGCGGAGCAAGCCGAGGCCATCTTCTCTAGAATGAAAGACCGGATGGGGATCGAGCCCGAATCGTACGCCCACAATGGAGTGCTTCTCGCGTGGGCCCGTTCCGGAGGAGGAGTTTCGGCGGCCGAGCGAGCCGAGAGCATACTTCGTTCGATGAAAAGTCCGGACATCATAAGCTGGTCGTCGGTGGTGACCGCATATGCTCATGCCGACAGCGCGCCGAGAGCAGAAGCCCTCTTAAGAGAAATGGAGAAGAATGCCCTGGAGCCGTCGGGGGGGGTTGCAAACAAGCAATCGCGGATCATACCATCGATCGTCTTGTATAACAATGTTCTGCTTGCATGGGGCAAAAGTTCGGCCGCCGATGCGTCGAAGAATGCCGAGATACTGCTGGGTCAAATGGAGGACGATTCCACGAAACAGCCCAAGCCCGACATGATATCGTTTCGACTGGTCCTCGCTTCGCTGGAGCATTGCAGCGATCCCGATAAGGCGGAGCGCGCACATTCCGTCCTCCAGCGACTCCTAGTTTCAACTCAGAAGCAGAGCCATGGCGTCGAGCACAGCGAAATCCAAAATGCCTTTAACAGCGTCCTCACCGCCTGTGCCTACACCCCTGCCGATGCAGGAGTGGAGCATCGAACCAAAGCGGCGGGAATCTTGGTGCAAACGTTCAGAGAGATGAGCCAGTTCCCGTGGTCCGCCGATAGCAGGATAGAGGGACCAAATCAGGAGAGTTACGCTCTCTTCCTGCAAGGCTGCTGTCACCTATACGGCGTGGACACCGAAGAGGGGAAGGTGCTGATGAAGTCGGCATTCCGCGAGTGTTGCCAGAAAGGTCTGCTCAATGATATCATTTGGGAGAAGTTCTGTGGTGCAGCGAGCCCGGAAGACGTGGAGGCTCTCATTCTGGAACTCTCTGGTTGGCAAATAAGAGAGATTTCAGGTGATAATAGTGACTTGTGGGAGTTCGATGAGCTGCCTAAAGCATGGAGCAGTAGCACATAAAATCTCGAAGCTGAAATACGATACATTCATGTGCGTCTGTCTGACAAAATGGCTTAGGACGAAGAACTGCTCATTGGCCTTTGGACTGTTGAGATGACAGTGCAGTCCATATGCATGCATGGATGCAGTCGATTTAACCTTTGCCAAACCGCCCATGATATTAGATCTTGCCCTCCCTCAAGACCACCTTGGCGATTTCTCCGGCCCTACAATACGAAGAGCAGCGTGTGGCTGCAAACGAAAACGAGATAAAGACGCAACCTCGCTTGCCTCAAGGGGACTTTCCTCTAGCACCCAGGGTCCCATGAAACGTCTTCGGTTCCATAAAAAGGTTGATGTGAGGTGGTACCATATGTGATTCAATCAGGTGCGTCAACTGAAGTCTTAGCAAGTTATTGACAACAGCGCAACATGCACCATAGTCTATGCTCACAAGTTCCCTACAAAACGTTGCGGTCCCCATCTAAAGCTCGCGAGCCCGCAACTCTCGTGTCATCCCACCCCGAGGAAGCAGGATTTTATCCATAGACGTCTCCCTTGGCCAGACACCTCTGGACCACGGTGGGCTTAATCTTCTGGATGGACTCGGGCGTGCCGATCGTGACGACGAAGGCCTCGCGTCCGTCCGGAAGCACCGTCTTGGGAATCTCCCCGTTGGCGGTTTTCGCCCTCTCCTCACAAACCAGATCGCAGATCATCGCGGTGTCCCAATCCGATTGGTAGATCTCATGCGGTCCGCAGGTGAGCAACGCGCCGCCGACCTCATCCCAGAGATACAAACCCGGCATGTTCTTCTTGACGCGCTTGACGAGCTGATGTAGTAAGACGGTTCGGACGAATGTTTAGTTGACATCTCTGCAAAAGCTCGCATTGTCAAGCGCATAGGAACTCATCAACGACGTACCTCTTGCAGCGTAGTGGAGCCTAATATGTGGTCGTCAGGAGCCTCGTCGAAGTAGTTCTGAAGGTTGCCCATGCTCTGGATCGGCTTCTCCGGAACATTGAATCGCTTACCCGACCATGAGCAGTGAATTTGGACCGTGATACGAGAGTTCTTCAGCGAGTTGACTGGCTTCCACCGATGGTCGTGCTCCCACGACGAGTCTCCATTCAGGACTTCTCCGGGCATTTTGACAGGTTGTTGTAGAGTAAAATTTCCTTTGGCAAAGCAGCAACGGGGTGTTGATGCTACGATATCAAAGAAAATAAATTATGGCACAGCGTTGCCCGGCCGCTCTCAACTCTCCAGAGGCCAGGAACAAGGCATCCAAGGCAGCGTGTCAATCTGTTGTGATTGAGCACGGAATGTGCGTGACAGTGAAGCCACGGTGAAGCCACAGCCGGCCGTGGGGAAGTCACGGGTGAAGCCGTGGGTGCGTTTGTTGCTGTTTGTTGCACGACCAGTTCGTCGTGGCGGTTTTGGGTTATCAACGCGAGGCGACGGGTGGCTGTGAAGGCGGTTCACGTTCAAGGCCAGCGAAGATGAAGCTGTTTGGCTTCCCTTCAGCGAGGGAGAGTGAAAAGTGGTGTCAAAATCTCGATGCAATTGCGGACATAGAATCAGCGGTGTTTTACGTGCAAATTTCATGAGCATAGCAGTACACTCATCGCCAAAAATATGCCCTCCCAAGTTGGAGCCCAGAAAACAACTTGAAGCACTTGAAGCGGTGAATCTTGTGTAATAATATTAGCTATCATTATCCCCAGGTACTATCTTTGTAATCATTATATATTATAAAAATTACCCCTCGATTGTGTTTTATCATTGTTAAATGGGATATTATTTGATTTATTATCTAAAAAAGAAAGAGTTTGAATGTAATTATACCACAGGATAAGTAAAAATATTACTGCCAACCCCTGAGTGAGAAGGTGCTGGACACGTCAGCCCTCGGACAAAACGTCAGCCCTTCAAGGTTGAGAAGTGGACGGACGGCCGGAAAGCAGCATTGGGGCCGCGCGACGACCGACGGAAGGGCGGGCATGCATGCCCGGTTCGGGGGCATGTCTACGACCACAAAGGAATTAGTACCTAATAGCTCAATATGGCCCCCCGCCCTCGCTATTGCATGCTCTACGTACGTACGTACGTACGTACGTACCTAGCTCTATATATGTATGTAGGTAGCAGGCTCGCTAGAGCTTGGTACATACGTAGGAGAGGTACATACATAGGGATTTTAGGGATGGTTTACCACCATTTTATCATGGCAATAAAAAATTATCATCACGTCGCTTGTTGCCTTGTTGCTTTCATTCAGCGGCACAATGATGAAGCTCATGTGCATTGCTTTTGAGGAGAGGTTTGAAGGTAATGGTGATGGGTTTGATTTGTCTCAGTCTCAACTCACAGTACTGACAGTATGGTCTGTTTTGTTCGCCTGGTAGTGGTTGTGAACAGTCACTAGCCACTCTATAGCTACAAATACAGTGCTTTGAGGGACTTTTAGTTTTAGCTTTAACTTGATAGATCATAAGTACAAATTAAATGAAGATGAAGACAGTCAAAGATTGGCTTAATTAGTTAGTGTTCATTTCAATTGGGCTGGTGCTGCATAGTCAGAGCCAGAGCTCGAATATAGAGAGACATGGATGTTGTAGTTGTAGCGCATCATACAATGCCCCCAAACAAACTGAGAGGTCCTTCGGTTTTTCGTCTTAAAATTTGTAATTGATTCTCCTCCAATAAAATTGTCCGGCACTGCTCTCGGAACGGTCAAAAAGATCATGGTGTTTTCTGTAACAGTCTTCATCACCTGCAATTTTCTGAATATATCTACTTCATTGTAGTGTTTGGAAGGGTCATAACGTTTCAGTTTCAGTACGACAATGATAAATGCAAAGTAGCCCCGGTAATATCAGAACCACGCCACCATCCTTCCTTCCTACCTATGTTAACAAGACATTTCTTGATCGACTCCTTTGTAGCATTATCTTCAGTGGAAATATGAGGGTACCTCTTGTAGGTAGTTTCAAGTGCAGGCATGAGATAATCTGATGGCACCGCCACCCTTGCTATCTGGCCGATATGCCAGGGGAGGGCATGTTCCCCCGATGTGTGAACTACAACATACAGACCAATCCCTCACGGTATGGTCAACACAAGGGGACAAAGCTCTTTAGCGAGGGGGGTGAGCGGCTCTGACAACATTATGAACATGAGGCGACTGTTCCATCAGTGCTCGCACTGAGGGAGCAGTTCACCGTCTACGGGGACGTGCTGGAGAGGGTTGAGGTTTTCTGCTACCTGGGTCACCTCCTGGCAATGGATGAAGTCGCCAGACAGGCGATCCAGGCAAACCTGAAGAGGTGCTGTTCTTTGGGTCCGAGACGTGGACCCCATAGCCATAGCAGGCGATACTGCGCCTACCACATGGCCGTTGATAACCGGCCGCGACGGCAGGCAGACAGAACATGGGAGTACACTGCGACGGCCGGCGTGTTGGAGGAGGTGGGGCTGCTGCCAATCTTGGAGTACATCCATGTCCAGCGGGACAGGATTATGGTGCATATGATAGATTGGCCCGTCTATGCGGCCTGTGCCTGTGAGGAGGGAGAGCGGAAGTGAGGGTCAGCCTCCCACCTGTATTGGTGGGAGCAACCTATGGACTTGGATGCCAGTAGCCGCAACACTGATAACTACCCTAAAAAAAAAATTATATATTTTTTATTTTTTGAAAAGTCTATCTTATGCAGTTTTTTGCGCTGATCAATATTCACCTAGTGCCAATTAAAAATTTCTTAGTGGAACCATGTTAAATTTACGTTCAAAGTCGGAAAAATCGCTAAAGCTAGTGAGTTTACTAGGGGCAATATTTTATCATAATGTTTTCACTGAAAGGATGGCCTGATTTACTTGTTTATACCCATCTATTTAATATGTAATGATAGAATGAAGTATAACAACTATTTATGCAGTTACATACTGCCTCCAAGTCCCATTACACACAGTTGCAGAGTTCCATTTACGCACGGCCAACACTTGTTTCGTTATCTTCGCAAATTCGGTTCCAGGACTGTCATCATCCCAGACAATCTCGACAATATTCCTGTTTTCATTGACTATCCTCTTTATCTCTCCATGACACCAATCTAAATAAGTAGAGCCATCATCGTTTGTGAATTCAAACATCATCTCAATAGGAAATCCAATCAATGCATCTCCGGTGGGCCTGTTTGCCGGTTGCTTCTTCTCCCAACGATCTCGATCACCCCTTAGTTCTCGTTCCTTGAGTTCACTGTGCGCCTCTGCTTTCTATTTGTCTTGAGCACTGATGTTTTTGTTGGCCAGGTTCTTTGCATGATCACCCAATGTCCCAAGGATTGGCAAGGTTGGTGGTTCAGCTTATGAGCATAATGGAGGCATAATCATGTTCATTTTTGGGACATGAGAAGAAAACCTTTGATGACATCTTTACTGAAATTTGTGGTTATTCTAGTCTGATAGTGCATCTTTGTAATTGTGACTGTGTGCATGTGTACCTATGTGTACTTGAGAAACAGAAAAATATTGTACTGTTTTAGTCGTAAATTTAGTAAAGCTGGTTGTGTAGCAACTGCAACTGGCCAAACAGGTCATTTCATTTTCCCAAATCCTCACCCTCAATGCCTATTCCTATTTCTCTCCATAACCATAATATGCCAAGGTAAGTCCAAAATCTTTGCTTATGATGTGTGGGCTACCTGTAGATGAAGATGTAGATATTAGGTATGCAGCTCTTTCTATTTGTGTATTGTTGTGTGGGAGAGTGTGCAGTGGCCTGCTTTGCTGAAGCTCCAACTCCCCATTGAAAAAGAGCAGTCTACTGCAACTGTACATATGGACATTGGTACCAACCAAGACATGCATTTCATGATGTAGCCCCTTCCATTTGGTATTGTAGGATGGAGTGTGCGGTCTTGGACATTGAAATCATAGATCATGATCCAGCCAGGTTTGATCATGCACTATCATCATATATATATTATCATGCATGCGTTCTTGTTTCCACTTCTAACTCTTATCCTCTGTCGTTTCCATTAGAAATATTCAAACTAAGTGGCCACATGCATGATGACGTGGGGCGGGATGGAGGCGCAAGTTTAGGACAAAGCAAATACTTGAAGTGGTTGGGTCGATCCGACCTAATTCTTACTAATGACTTGTTATGAATATGAACGTGTCATTTACATACCACGATGTGACGCGAAAGGTGCTTCCCTTAAGAACTTAGAGATAATAGATTTTTCTATGCTGATCGGGTTGAAAACCTATTCCTACGTACTTTTACAGGCAAGATAGAGGGGTTAACATTCTTAATTGTTCTTAACTCTCTTTTTTGCCTGAAGAAAAGCTATCGCGCGCAGTATCGTATCTATCTACATAGGTACGTTGCTTGCACTAAAGTTGCCACTGCGACTGGTCATAACTTGATTATTGTTCGAGATGTCTGTTTTCCATCCACGATTCCGTGCACAAAATCCACAATGAGAACTCCAATAACACCTAGGAATAAGTACATTTTCGAATTGATTGAGAACCTGTAAATGTACTCAATGTGTATGCAGTCCTGCTCAGCAAGGGTCGGTCGTGGATCGCGTGAACGCGCGCGTGGAGGGAGCACTGATGAAGCCACAAACGATGGTATTGTACGAGCTCTGAAACAATATATAATTGAGCCAGATGGAGACTGAAGTCCCTTCGTTGTAAAAGAGTAGTAAAATTGATAAAGGGTCTGGTCATTCTTCCATAGGTCGGGTATTTGTTACTTACTTTGTATTTTATTTAGGCTTCTGGTTCGAGCGAATGAGCTCACCCCATCTCTGCAGTCTTGATTGTTCGGCACGTAATGGGATGCAGAACTTCCACCATCCTGATCCTTCCTCCGGCTTCTTCGACCACGAAACTCGATCGCATCTCCATTCTCTCGCTCCGCCCAGCCGCCCTGCCTGCACGCGTCGGGCGGGCGGGGCGGGGGCGGGCCGCTTGGGTTCCTCCACCATACAATAGAGCTTTCGGTACGTACCCAGCCCGCCCAAGATGATGATGTTCCTCCACTCACATCCCCAGATGTATGCTGGGCATGATAAAGCTCATTTAATCAATTCGATTCATACCCATTCGCTCGGGCCATTAGCTATCGAGCGACAAGCACTATGCCGCGAGTATTCTCCTCCATCAAAGATGCATTGAATGCCGTGCTCTCGGGTGAAATAGTTCCACTCAACAGCCTACGGCAAGTCGGCTGCTCCTCCGGCGATCCCGTTTCAGAGTCCAAGGTCGCCAAAGAAGGTCAAGACGAGAGCATGGACAGCTCCATATGCACCGTCTCGGTCGAACTCGGCGATAGCAAGAGCAGCGAGGACTTCTCCCTCGGTTCCTTCTCCGAGGAGGAGCTCCGAAGGCTCAGGACGGACGATCCCTTCCTCTACTACTCCATCCCGTCCGCGAGGCGAAGGTCCTTCGATCTCGACGCCGACGACGAGAGCCTCATGAGGTCCATAAGGACCGCCGGACGAGGTCGCCGTCGGAGATCCGTCCCCCCAGACCTGCTCGCAATGCGCGATTTCGCCGAGGCTCAGCTGCTGGAAGCCTCTGCAAGAGTTGGCCCGCAAGACGAAGGCCCGATGGTTCGACGCCTTCCTCGGTTATCCACCGAGGCCGATCCAATGTTGGTATGTGGTGAACTGCTGCGAGAGATGGAAGAAATGGATGAATTCGGTGGTGTTGATCCTGTGGAGAGCCAATTCAGCATTTGAACTAGATAGATGCCCCTCCCAAGAGCGAAGTGGCGTGTAAATGTACAATGTTTGTGCATATCATCATGGCTTCGAATGCGAAGTACGAAGGTGTATCTGTAGAGGCTAGAGGTAGGAGAATGTGAGCTTTGCTTGCCCGTTTCATGAACATAACCAATAAAACAAAACAAAAAAGTGGTAATTGCATAATGATGTACGTCTTGGAGAAGGATGCACTAAACTCGACCCGCGGTGCAAGGGTCAAATCGTGGTCAAATGATGTCGGCTTCGTGTAGGTAGCTCTCTATGCTGAAACCACTGCAAGCAAGAAAATTCCTTGCTGCAAGTCATGTTGGCCCTCTGCAGTGTTGTTTCTACAACGTAATACGAAGTATAAAACCAATTCACTGACGGAATCATTTGCCAAGGGTTGCAAGCACTTCTTCGCAAATGGAATGCACGCAAAGGTCAAATGGCAAAAAAAACAATGTCGGCTCAGTGTAGTTCTCTATGCTAATGCTTGTAATTAAATGAGGCGCTGATGTGCATGTTGGCCATAGACCCATGATGTTTGGCCCTCTCTGGTGCTTTGTTTCTCTGCAAGACAAAGTGCAAATTCAATGGAAGAACTTCGGAAACGGCATCGCGAGCACGGTTTTGCCGAACGGAGCACGATGGTCGTACTCTTTCTTCGAATGCATCCACCCTTGAAGCCCGCATTTAGGTACTCCTCCGAATACACCAACGCATGCTTCTCCGCGAGAGGCAATCAATACTTGAAAACCCTCAACTTGCTTCCATCGCGCCGCCGCCGCCACCACCGTCGCCGTCGTCGTACAGCGCCATGCACTCCAATATCCTATCCCCGCTTATCACGCCCGAATCCCAAAGGTTCATGAGGTGAAGCAACAATTCCAACCTCAACCCCGTCCCCTCCCTCAATTCATCCCTTTTCCGCATCACGAAGTCACGACACATCCCCGGGACGTCGCCGTCGGCTATCACCGTCGGCCTGCGCGCGTGCGCGTTCCACATCTTCAGGAACCGTTTTTCGCCGGGACTGACGTCGTCGAAGTCGTCGAGCATCTCCTCCCCCATGGATGCCATCCACGAGTCGTCGGCCTCGGCGTCCGAATCCTCCGACCACTCCGCGGGCGTCGTCATGGGGAGGTTGGAACGGGCGTGGAAGTACTGCCGGATGGGTGCGGTGGACGTGGGGAGATATGCGGAGATGTCGGCGGCGGGGGCGTCGGCCGCCTGGAGCGCCAGGAGCTTGCGGGCGCGCACGGCGGGGTCGAGGGAGGCCGTCTCGCGGTGCCGGCGACGCACGTGGGGTATTATCGCGGCCGTCTTCTCGCGTCCGAGGGATTTCGCGTCGTTGCGCGCCCTGAGCCTCGGCGACACGTAGACGAAGTCCTCGCGGGCCGGGATGATCGCCGCGTCGTCGTCGCGCGACGATGACGACGATGCCGCCGGCATTCCCCTGACGACGACGTGGAGCTCGCCCTCCTCCCCCAGAGCCGCCTCGAACGTCGCCTTCTCCTCGTCCATGGCTGCCACGAAGCGCTCGCTGCCGCCGGCGCCGCCGTATCGTGCATCATTTGACGACAGGTCGTTCGATGCGCAGCATTTCGATGCATCATCGTCGTTTGCATCCATTAAGGCGCCGTGGAAAATGCCGCAGTGATCGACCAATCCCGCGTCCGTCCCGCAGTCGCGATCGCAGAACGGGCACCTCCTCCCCTCGATCGTCTCGACGTACGTCGCCGGGACGTTGTTCGGCTGCATGTAAATATAGTGAAAGTATGCCGGGGGCATTTTTTTCTGTTTGCTGACGGGTTTGGTCCGTCGTTGCTTTCCGAACTCCAGCTGGGGGGGAGGGAAACAAATTTCCGGCGGCAGGATGATGGACATGGCCGCGGAACCGGCCTCCTCCGCTGCGTTGCAGCAAGAACCCGGCGCCGGACGACGGCCGTCGCCCTTGCTCGTGGCGGCCTCGCTTTCGCTTTCGGGAGCCTGCCGGCCTTCCTTCTTCGCATCGTCTCCGGCCGAGGAGGCGACATCCTCCTCCTTCAATTTCGCGAGCCTCTCCTCCCGAAGCCGTCGCCTCGCCCACGCCTCCCTCGTGCGCTCCCTCACGTATTCCTCGTCGTGATGCATTTCGGGGGGCATGCGATCCAAAATCTCCTTTCGAACGGCATCGGACGCGAGGTACGCCTCGTAGGAATCGACGACGACGGGAGGAGGGGGAGGTGGGGCGTCGTCGTCTCCGCGGCATTTTTCCGAATCTTCGACGGTTCTCCCCTCCTCCGAGTTGGGATCGCGGGCGACGGCTCGCTTCTTCTTCTTTTTGGCCTCGGCGGGCCCTCCTCCGCCGCCGTCTCCGTCTCCGTCGGCTCCTCCCCCGCGTTTTCTCTTGGAGAAATTTTTTCGCCCTTCGCCGCCGCCCGCGGCTGCTTCGTCGCTCGCGGCTTCTTGTTCCTCTTCTTCTTCGCCCTCGTCGTCGCCTCCTCCCGGGGGTCGTTCCGCCCAGGCCATCATCGTGGGGTTTCTTCTTCTTCGCGCGGAACTACCGCGCGACGTCGTTCCGCCGAGAAGTCGTGGTCGTCTCCAACGCGAGCAACAACGGCGCAGGAAGGGCATGGCGTGATGTTTCCGGCGGACCAGCCTCCCCCCTCCCCCTGACCCTCCCACCCCTCCTCCCGCGAACGCAGCCGCAGTCGGAGCCGAGGACGGGGGGCGACAAGAATTATTTTCGGCGTCGTCGACTACAGTCTGTCGCCGCCCGCCCCTGACGGCCCTGCCCTCGCCCTTGTCATCGCCATCGCCATCGTGGCCGCCGGGAGACGTCACCGCCGCGACCTCCTCCTCCCACTCGTATCGCCATCGGATCTCCAGCTGTCGGGCGAGGAGGGCCGACGGGGCCACGAGGGAGGCGAAGTCCATGGTCGATGGTCGCCGACGATCGATCGTCGTCGTCGTCGTCGTCGCGAAAAAATGAAAATGTCCGCGCGACGCGCGAGCCCATTGCATCGTCACCACAACCTCTGCCACAACGAGGCTTGTCGCCGAGGCAAGCTTGAGTGTTGAAGTGGTGCTTCTGTTTTTGTAGCTACATAGAGAGGTATTGTAGGTAGGTATGTATGTAGGATGTAGGTAGGTAGGTACCTACTACCTACCTCTAGTACCATAGGTAGGTACCATAGTCCTTTGGGCAGACTTTGTGGACCAGAAAAGACAAAGAATCTACCCTCAGCCTCGGCGCCGGCACAATATTGGGGAGCTACTTTCCCCAACCACCAAGACCAAGGTGGGGATGGTCTCTCTGTAGTCTGACAGCAAAAGGCAGGTATGGCTTCGAGAGAGCAGTATGTAGTAGCAATGGCAATGATAGCAATGATAGCAATACAGTGTATTGAGGACACAGTCGTTGTGGTTTTGTGGTTGTTGTGACAATGGCGGTGGCAGCCTTTGCTATGGCTGTGGCTACACTGCTGTGGGGGTTCTAGAGAGTTGCTACTCTGACATGGGAGCCACGAGCGATGAACTATGAGAGACACCTGTGTTGAAAAAATATCTTTTGTGTGGAAGGCGACATTCTCATTCACTCCAGTCCAGAGGGATCAGATTGGTTGGTGAAATTTGTTTGGGTTCAGGTTCAAAGCAGTTCCCATTTTTGGTATGTTTGAGTACAGTCACATTCACAGTCACAGTCATGGTCATGGTATGAAATCGCAAATCATAGCTGAAGCTGGAGTTGGAGTCTTGTTGTTGTTGCATCGGTATCGGTAAACTGTTTAGAATCTAATGATTTCTAACTTAGGATGTGCCCCAAGTCTCAAGTGTCTTCCTATCTTTCGATGCATAGCTAGGTATAGGGCCGCATCCTCATGTGCCTATGTCAGATGTGCAGAGCTCAAAATGAGATGAAAACTTTCGTGAAATACACAAACACAAGGCAGCCCATCAAATTGGACTTGGTGGTCAAAGCTTTGCATATGAGGTGTGTCATCAGGTAAAAATGGTCTCCAGAGTTCTGAAATCAACTAGACGGCCGCTACGCGTTCCAGCGGACCAAAGCAGGTTTTTAGGGTACTTGTAAATGAGTAAGTGAATAATTGTATCCTATATTATGTAGGAAATTGTAGGAATTCCTTGGTCTAGCCATCATGACCATCATCACCACCATCAATTAATTCGGCCAAGAGACCTAGCAAGCTTCAGTCCGGTAGTAATTCTTATGATTGGGAGCTTTTATTACGTCATCAGAAGAGTTGTTGGATCTCCCCAACCCCAAGCTAGGCATGTAGAGTCCTTGAAGTCCTTGAGATTGCTTGAGATAGAGAGAGAGATGAGACTCCCTCTACTCTAGAGAGCTAGAGTTGGAGTGCTGCACTAGAGTCCTCTGCTAGAGCTAGAGAGGTACATGGGTAGCTACATTACTTATGAAGAGATAGATAGGGGATGGCGGAGGCTTTGGCTGCTTTGGCAATGGCTATGGGCTTTTGACACGATGTCCATGGTGCTGGTGTTGGGTGTGGGTACATAGCGTTTGAGGCCCGCCCGGCCCAGGCCAGGCGGAGTTAGTGGTGAGAGGCACACGGTGCGTGACCGAGGCAGTGATGAAAACTGCATGAAATCTGCAACTGCAACATGTGCGCGTCTGTGTCGTATCATTGGGGGTGTCACGTCTTTTTTGAGAGGTCAGGTGTCCCGTGTGTAAAAGATGGGTGCCTCTGGGGACGCATAATGTCTCCAATTTCGCGCTTCAAAAGCGTTTAACATATGCTCATTTTTCTGCATGCGTATTTTTATTGAAAAATATTGTGCTTTTCGTTAGTTACTTTTTGTGAATATTGTAAGCCAATTTATCAGAGTAATAGTAGTCAACAAATATTTTTTATTTTTGTTCGGATAAATACACATTCTGAGTTTTCAATAAAAATACGCAAGTCAATATGCGTAAACCCATCGCTGCACCTATGTTCGGAAAATATTACCCACACTTGTGACAGTAACAAGAACGACAAAACTCTGATTCCTACCAGTTGTTAGCAATAATTATGTTCTGACATTCAGTATTTTTAATACACTACAACAATTATGACAGTGATTCGATACATTAAAAATAGCGTCTAAATAAAAGTTCTGGCTGTATCGGAACGTAGGTAATGTGTGTAAAACCATGTCAAATGAGCAAGAGAAAAACATGAAATTTGTCTTGCATAGAAAAAGAAGGGATAATGAGGATAATTTGCTTTGAAATGCAAAGATAGATTGCGGTGTCAAGTTGAAAGATGCTGCCTGAACCTTGCATGCTGAAGACTGAACATCTGTCGAAAATTCGGGACCGTGTATGGTACCCCGGCCCCGTGTTGCTCACATTTTCCACTTGCTTGGAGCCAGAGGATGAAAACATCAAGGGGGTCACCACATGAAGGTAACGTACCACGGTACACGATTACTTTGCATACTTTCGTTTTTGGGTTCTTTTTGCATGCAAGCTGCGGCGGGTGTGTGCCCAGACACGGGCCCAGAGAGGCGAAAGGATGGAAGGATGCATGGTACGATATGGTACCGCTCTACAATACCATACGATTCGTGCAAGCTGCCTGCTTCGCATTCATAAATATTATTCGCACTGCTTCGTGACACACGGTAGCTATGCAGGGGTTCGCCATGTGGATTGAAGCAGTGAACTGGATTGTTCCCCTCAAGTTCGCGTTACAAGCGGTGTATTGCATGATTGCATGAGAGAGACAGCGCTATGTATCCACAGGTTCAGAGTGAATTTACTCGCGGTGAATGTACACATCTCGCGACCCTCGTCGTTTTATGAATTAGCGAGTTGGCATGCAAACAGAGATGCAAATGCGAGTCCCTCGCGGGTTCCCATCTCACTCCATGGTTTTGCATAGTAACAGCAAAGGATGCAGGGTGATTCAAAACACCGAGGCTTGTCCATTTCCTATTTCCTTTTCGACGCTGCACAATACCATTCTCCCGGCTCCGTCATCCGGGTTTATCTTTTGTATGGCACCATACAAACCTACCGCCAATAGGTAGTCTTCCATGCTCACAAATTTCCAACTCGTCGAGCAGCACTTCGGTATCTCTTAGTATTTATTCTCAATGAAAATTATGAGCTCCCTATCCACCAGCACCATCGATTACGGCCGAAATAAGCTGCATCAGGAATGGCCGAACCAAATGGATCGCGATGTGCACGGTCCAATGGATATACACTCCTCCAGCGTTGGGAGCCCCACTACCCTTCCGGAGCAGTGTAGTTCTTGTAGCAATAATTCAGGGGGCGATCTTCTCGAGGATTGGCCACGACGCATGCATTCTACTGACACATTCGACTGGCAAAGGGTGTCCAAGAAGTTACAGCACAAAGAAGTGAAGTTCTCGCCACGTTCTACAATGTGCATATATGAAGGAGATACTCGTCGTGCACAATCCAGATGTTACACTAAGAAAGATCGCAAGGTGTTTGGCTCTGAGGCATTCTCTGAGGCTTTGCGGATTAAGCGACTTGTACTCGCGACAGAAGGATCGTCCACCAAGGATTCATTCAAGTACTTGCTCAAGAATAACATCATTTCACTTGAGGAGATAGTGGGTATAGAGCATTTGGTTCTCGGGAAATCAGCTATCAAGTTGTTGAAGGAACGCAAGGACCACTCCCGGGCAGTATTGATGGAGCAAGGGAAGCATGTGTATGCAGATAAGACGACGCAGAATGATAGAGTAGAAGAACTGGGTAAATTCGCCGCCTCAAGGACTATCAAGTCTGTGAAGCGCGCTAGAATCCGAGCTGCCATGGCTGCTTGAAACTGCAATTTTGATAAAGAGACGACTTCGTCACGGCTGACGCATTTTTTTTATTTTGGATATCATGCACAATAATACAGCAGGCCGTGGTCTTAGCGTTAAATAAACCTACAATATTTCGTTAGTAGTGCACCACCACGTTTATTCGGTACCCCGCTAGTTGGTAGGCAAGTTTGACGGCTTTTCTCCAACTCGACACTCTAGAATTATCAGGCCCTGAAACTGATATCTCGATGATTGAAGTTACTCCTTCGGTCTTCTATTTTACGAAGATGACCAGACAAAGCTATTTGCCATGTTCATCTTCGGGCTTAGATTGAGAGCCACACGAACTGTTTTGGCTGGCATTCTTACGAT
Source organism: Thalassiosira mediterranea (assembly GCA_036939795.1). Lineage (NCBI taxonomy): Eukaryota > Bacillariophyta > Thalassiosirophyceae > Thalassiosirales > Thalassiosiraceae > Thalassiosira > Thalassiosira mediterranea. The sequence continues at coordinate 21,862 of JALLBE010000559.1, forward strand.
AATTGCCCAGCTGGTCTGAGACCAAGGTGTTTTGTTGTATTATGGGCTGCAGGGTGGATCTCGATCTGGTTGGATGGGTGGAAACTATGACTGCCCTCCAACCTCCAGCACCAGGCTTGCCAACAATGCCGTACAGACAACCAGTATCCGCCGTTTGATGGTACCTACCCTGGCCTGGCAGTAGGGGATGAGCTGCCAGCTATGAAGAGGCACACTTGACCTCGGTGCCTATCAACTGAGACCATGGCGCCTTATCCTCAACCTAGCTAGGTAAAAGTCTCGCAGGGCTTGGGAGCGATACCGTTGCATGGTTTTTCAGAACAATAATGCCATACCATACGACGTATTTGGTATTATGTATTAAATTGAAATCTTAGTGACCATCTTGATGCAACATAGAGGGTGAAGGAGGAATGGCTGACAATACTGGTCGGGATTTCCACAATGAAAGGTATACAAACTTCAACTGAAGATAGAAGTTTCCTTGACCTTTGTTGCCTCATTTCTTCTTCGAGAATACAAATCCTAATTCATTCAGCTTCTCAATGCGGTCGCTGGAGAGTTTATCCTTCTTGTATGCCATGCGTTGAGAGAATGCCCACGCGCCAAGAGAGGGATTTGCTTCATAGTTGATCGGGATATTGCAGTGCCCGAAATGCTCACTGTATGCAACCAGTTGTTGGTAGGATTTATCCCAGAGATCTTCCAGATACGTTTCCCGGTCGACTTGCTCGACTTTGGGAACTCTTAACACGCCAAGCTTTTCAGCAACATTCTTTGGACCAAATTCAAACTTGATCTCGGTGAGACGGTCTGAAACGAAGCGGACAATGGATGTGATATTAGATACAAAACCATAATTCGTTATCTGTATATTGCGGTGAAGGTTCTCACCAATGTATTCAGGAGAAAGGCTGCCCTTCCTGTACTTAATTCGCTGAGTTGACACCCATTTTGCAAGGGCTGGGTTTGTCTTGAAAGTAACAGGCACATTACAGTGGCCATGCGCATCTTTGAAATCATTTAGATCTTGGAAGCGCGCATTCCATGTTTCTGCAGCCCGCACAGAGGGTTCCTCGCTTCCCTTTTTGGCCCCAGGCAGTTCGAAATCGAATCCCATTTCGGCCAGGAGGTCCACACGCTCCTTCGAAAGATTGCCATCCAGGTGTGACTTCCTTTGATAGGCAACCCAATTACTGAAGCATAATGTGTAAGGACAGGTTCAGCGATCATGCATGTGCACGAATTTTGGCTAGACAATCAATGCAATCACTCACTACAATTCATGTGTGGATGGCATGTTGAAGTCCCCATTCTCCTCCTTGTATTTCATCGTAGCTAAAGTGCAGGGGCGATTAGTTGGGCACGTTAGAACTGGACAGACAAGTATGTACGTGCAAACGCAACAACTTCTCTCACCTTCAAACTTGGTATTCCAGCGGTCTTCGGCCACATTCCAGGAGAAGCCGACGCCGTTGAGTAGGTCAGTGTACTCCTGGGAAAGTTTGCCGCTCTTCACGTAGAACCGCATGTAGTGCACAAAGGATCCAAGCCTTGCAATGTTGGTAAAAATCCATTGCGGGAAGGAAAACGATTGAGGTGGGCCAAGGTGTGATGCAGAACTTAAGGTCTTGTCAAGAATGCTTACCTTCCATTTCGTTGTGGCACATCGACAGTGCCATGTTCTGCTTTGTATGTTTCTAGCTCGCCAACAAGCTTCCTGAACTCTTCGGGATCCAGGAAGGGCTTCTTCTTCTGCCCCTTAGGAGCTTTTTCCTTCGGGGTCGTATCTCTCGGTTTCACCGTGAAGTCAAACTCAATCTTCTCCAAGAGCTCGATTTTTTCTTTAGTCAATTTGCCCTTCTTATAGGATTGCTTCTGGGTCCCAATCCAATAGTATAGTCTGAATGCGCCGGGGTGTCATGAACGTTGTAGTAAACAGAAAGGAAAGAATGCCACAACAAAGATTCACTCACGGTTGATTTGGCTCATAATGCACAGGCACGTTGTTATGACCATGCTCGTTTCTGAATTCTATGGTGGAGTGGATTGTGATTCAGGACAATGGATTCGGGCAGCATTCTAGATCCCATGACGATTCAATGCTGTCAACTCACCAACAAGGGCCTCATACTGACTCATCCACGGCCTCTTCTCCATCTTGGGTCCACCAAAGTCCATTCCCAGCTCCTTGAGACGCTGGTATTTCTCCTCCGGCATCTGACCTTCGCGGTAATATTTCACCTGACGCTCTGTGGGTGTGGGGCATTTGAAGTTAGAAATCAATCATAAAAAGAGGATGTAGACGTCGAGAACAGCACTCACTGGCCCATCCAGCAAGGGCAGGGTTCGCCGCATAGTCTGGAGGAATCTTCACGTTGCGGTGCTCGGCCCTGTACTCTTCCAGCTCCATGAAGCGCCTCTCCCAGTTGCTCATTCTACCATCCTTCGCGTCCTTCTTCCTCTTGAATGTCCAATCAAATCCCATCTCATTCAGCGCATTGACCTTTTCCTCGGGCAGCTTCCCGTCTTTGTGAGCCTGTATGTTAATGAACAGATGCGACAGAGGAGATGAGTTGCAATGACATTACATTTGGTTGTTACATGTGTCAAATCGTCCTACCATTCTCTGGTTGTACACGAAGGCCCCAAGACCCAGGTTGAGAGTAAACTTCCTGGGAACGTTGCAGTTCCCCGTCTTGTCCTTGTAGGCCTGGAGCTCAGCAAGGCGCCTAACCCACGGGTTTACGGTGCTATTCTTCGCCGACCTCTGCGTACGCTGGTAGAAATTGAACCCAAGGTTGTTGAGCATGGTGATCCGAGACTCGGGGAGCACTCCGTCGGCGTAGGCGTCCCGCTGATTCTTCGCCCAAATACCTTGAGAACGGATACAGTAGCAGATGTGTCATGAGAATGGATTTGAACTCGAGACGCCAACGCAACATTTTGGCGAGTGAGCAAGTAAACTTACCAAGCTGTGGGTTGTCGTCGAACTTCTCTGGCACGTCACAGTCCCCGTTGCGCGTACAGTACTCCACAAGGATCTGGTACTTCTCCTCCCACCTTTGGTCGTTCTCAATCCCGAATGGCCTGCCCCTGCCCCCGAGGTTGACGCCGATTTCCACGAGCTTGGTTCGCAGATGCTCCGGGAGTTTCCCACTCTTGTGGTGCTTGCGCTGCCGTGTAATCCACCCGTCGAGCTCGGCCATGTCCGGCTGCGGACGGAACCCCGCTGGGACCTCCACGTGTCCATTGGCGTCGCGGAAGGCCTTGAGTGCCTGGTAGCTCTTGTCCCAGACAACGCTGAACTTGATGTTGTCCGTCTTCTCGGTCACGAACTGGAAGCCGATGTCAGTCAGACGTTCCACGCGGTCCTCCGTGAGCTTGCCCTTCTTGTGCAAGTGACGCATCCTTCCCACCCAGTGACCAAGGGGCTGTGCGAGGTGTGAAGTGGCAGAATCATTGTTGGGACATACGATGAAAAAAAGGAACAAGTGAAGGCAGTGCAATTCCGCATCAGGGGCCAAGGCTCGAGACATGATGCTGCGGTGCCCAATCGAAGCCAGAACAAAGAATATCTGAAATAGCAAAGGTGGAACCCAGACCAATAATGGCTCTGCCCAGAGCTCTCAATGTCCAGACCACTCCTGACAGCACAGGCATGCCTTGTTGGGACCCGATGCTCGACGGTTACAGGCTGCAGACTCTGACTTACTGGGGAGTACTTGTGGGTGTATTCCTTGGGCACATCGCAGTGCCCGTGTTCCTCCTTGAAATCGAGGACTGGTGGGATGTCAAGTTGAAGTGCACATCACGTGAGCGTGAGATGCAAAATCAATTCGTACGTATGGAACGAACGATACAAGTTCGAAGTCGGATGGACTCACGCTCCTCGAACCTCATGTTCCACTTCAAGTCCACCTTCCCCAACTCCTCCGACTTCCTCCCCTTCTTCTTGCCCTTGCCGGACGCCGCGAGCTCGGGGGGCGCCCCCGCTCCTCCGATGCGGCCCGCCGCCAGCTGCGCGTAGTGCCGTCCCTGCCAGTAGTTGGCCATGTGGGCCTGGTAGTTCTGCCATCGGACGAGCCAGGCGTTGAACTCGGCGAGCTGCTTCCTCTGGAGCTCGGTCTTGGGCGGCTCCTGCGGCTGGAGGGGCGGGGCGGGGCGGTCCACGGGCGGTGCGGCCGCCGCATCCGGGAAGGGTGGCAACGACGGGACCACCGGAGCTGCTTCGGCCTCGGTGGGGACCTCGACCTTGACGTCGACGTCCTCGGGCGATGGCATTGTGATGTTGTCGATCGATCGTGGCCACCAAATATGGTTGCAATAGGCGAGTTGTGCTGCGATTCAAAGGCGGGGGAAAAATTATGATGCTCCGCAATGATCCGCTCAAATCCCCGAGCTCTAAAATCCAACGGCAACTGGCAATTCGGATCGCCACATGTCGACGTGCGTGTCAATTTCAGCGACGGAATAGTACAAAAGTGAAGCCGGGCAGGCTCGAGACTGGTTTGGCATCTTCCAAAAGTTGTTCCGTGGCCCTAATTCTCGCGGCGCTCTCTCTACTCTCTCTCTAGACAACGGATTTGTTTAGCACTTTTCAACATACGTAGGTGCTCAATTTTGAACCAAACCAAAAGCCCTTCTTTCTCCAACATACACATCCAAAGGTCCCACCCATGTGTCCGCCCCCTTGTTTAAAATGGGTGTTCTACCATATCTACTACAATACCTCTCTCTCACTAGAAGCAGGTGTGGCTCCAACAGCAACAGGTTCCAACGATAAGTGTGCACAGATGGATAACATGCAAATGGTGCTGTCCGCACCTACCATGCTGCCTACCTCTACCTCACACTCCCGTCCCCCCAGCTGGATGCAAAATGAACTGCTAGATCTAGATTGTTGCCGTATCTTCCTGGTCGAAAAAATCAATGTGTGAGACAAATTATCTGCAAGGGCAGGATGGGGGACAAAGGCAGTTGGCTAACTGATCAGCATGTTGACTAGAACCGTAAAAGTGAGCTCTATAATGTTGCTCTCTATTTTCAAATAATTTGAAAGAGCAGGTAACCTGCAGCTCCCTGCCCTCTTCATCTTGGTCTTTGGTTTTGGGGGGTGTACAAGTGCTGAAGACTACAAAAAAATAAATTTATGAAGAATTATCAAGAATAGAAATAATGTCTGCATGTTATCTCAGATGATGCCTTCCTCCTGAGCAAGGAGGAGTTCTGTCTAATCTCTCTGTCTATACAGCGCTGCATTCGTATCATCAGGTAAAATTGCAGAAACGACTTCCGACTAGTTTTTCTAGGTGAGATACATCATGCATTTAAAAATCTATGGGAGCGCGTAGAAATAATGCTGAAACCTATGGCGGTATGAACTGAATGGCGGGAACGCAGCAAGCAAATCTCAGCAAATCTCCGTTTTTTGCTATGTCTATTTGTGACATCGACCAACCTTGCCATCGTGGGTCCGCTCCACCCCAATTGGGAGCCCACGGGTGACGGGCCCTTCGGCCGTCAGGCCCCGAAGGGCCCTCAAAATTTAGTCTTGATTTGTGCTAACAAACGGGGTGGTGGTGGCGAAGTTTTTCCGGATATATTGGACGAATTATCTAGGCAATTTGTATGGTGAAATTTTACATGGATAGAGCTCCTCAACCCATCACCCATCACCAAAGTAAGAAACCCTTCAAGACTTAAGCTCAGGGGTATCAGAGGCGACGCCTGATATGGCAGGTGTGAGGGTCTGGCAGAACAAGGGGGGGCCGGGGTACGATAACTTGCTAACTCCATGTGGAACATTGAGAACTATTCATTGATCAAGAATCATTGCAGATTTGATGGACGACAAAAAGACAACAGAAAAACGGCAGATGCAGATGGCAAGTTTATTGTACTATATTCATACTGTAAGAATTAGTAGAATTATTCCATGTTTTAATTCCACATTTGCGTGTCGTTGAGAAAAATTTTGATTGATGAACTCCGCCACAAATGATCAAGAGTCAAGAGTATGCTTAGGAGTGCCTACGGCAGCCCTAGGCGGGGGAAGACTTTTGCAGTCCTGCAGCTGGAGGAGTAGGTCTGCTCAATTTTCACCGTGAACATACACATAGGAATCATATTTCTACCTACCATAGAACAGAACACAAACCAACAATTGACAACTGACACCATGTCTGATGTCTGATGATTCCGTAGTAGCTTGGGTCTTCGGCATGTATATGGCACTGCTGCCTGCCAAGCAAGCCTCAGAACCCTCTCCAAAGCTCATCATTGTTGCC
>JALLBE010000560.1:0-15355 GCA_036939795.1 Thalassiosira mediterranea
GTGGGCGCGCCTGACGCGAGGTGAAAGAGGAGAAGTAGACGATTCCATAGCTATGTCATACACCTAATAAGTTCAAAAATTCGTCTAGCTTTACAGTAGTTACTACAAAGCTAGTACTTTTTGGCGCATATATGCGCCGTTAACCTCAAAGCTGTTAAGTTTCCAATGGACATATGAATTAGTAATCTGACTCTTAGTGATGTAAATTTTACACCGGTAAAAGCATGTGGTACTAAACTGCGATTGGCCATGCGATGTAAATTACATCATTAAAAAACGTGTTGGATATGTTAAAACAATTTGGAGCTGTGTGTATCTTATTGATTTTGCTGTTGGAAAATGTGCAAGATAATACTGAACATTGGGTTGTGTCAGAATTGTATGGGAGGCAGCAAGTGTGTGAAAACAGGAAATTATGAGTCATGTTGTGCCATGGTAAGCAGGAAATATTGGGAATTCTACCACCATCATTGTTGTAAGAAAGCCATTTGTTGTTCATTTGAACAACAATAAATGTGTTTCTCAGGAAAGAATTGAGCATCACTTGCATGTTGGATGAAAATGGTTACTGTTGTGTAACACAAAGTTGTGCAAAGACAAAGAGGTATACTGTAACTGTAGTACAGCTACAATGTAGTAGCATCAGTTTGTACATCAAATGGGTGGCTCTGACTCTGAGAGCCCCGTCATGTTTCTTACGGAATATGAATTATTTTTATTCAAAATGTATCTGTCTTGGAAAGAAAAGGTGATTCGCTTCTACAAGTGTAAATCCAATCTGAGACTCTGTCTGGTCTCCGATGGGGAATATAAACAGTCGTGTTTGACCTCGTATCTCAGCTTCTACTACGTCGATTTGCATGGTTTCAGCCCAATGTAGTTGGGAATGAACCCGATAGATTTATCCTGATACACATGAATAGGCTCAACAGTGTTCTTCAACCTACGTCAGTGGTCACAAGTCTCAGAGCGTCCAAGGATGTCTCTGGGTCTGGGCGAAGCTAGACTCTAGATATGGCCTTTTTTGTCCTTCTACGTATGTAGAAATAGGTACACGCGATATTTATATTCCCCTAGGGGAATATAAATAATTCCTACGTTAATTCCTGTGGCATTAAAATACTCGATCGAGACAGAGTGACCAATTTCAGACAGACTAGTTTTACACTTGTATATATCTGATGCACAAAGCTCAATTTTGTGCACACAACTATTGGGGCCTGCAAGCACAAACAACATGAGAGCAATGACTGACAATGATGTGGAAGCCCTCTTATTCTGTCGTGGCATCTATTGTCAAAGCTAGAGTCTTGATCTTGACCACCACATGCCACATCCAAGGGCAGATACGTGACGGCACATTAGTGTGGCTAATAACCGAGTAAACCATCTGTTTCATTTACCATCAAAATGACCATTGGTCGATGCGTTCTTTTGGCATCAACTTAATTTATTTGTTGTATTTGTAATCATTAGTTCAATAGAGAGCTAACATAATGATACTTAATAGCTAAGAATACTATTTGTTGGTTATTTGGCTCCTAGGTGATGGAGGAGACGGCTGCAACTGCAAAGGCCATCCGCTCTTTCAAAGCATCTGATACTCGGTGGCAGAGCCACGGCGGAGTCGGAAAGCTCAAGAATAGTTTTCCAAGCAACGACAACCACTCTGCTGGTTCTTTTTAATCTGATTTGATATGCACAATCATAGGTATCTCTGCTACCTACAGTCTTCATTTAAGTTGATGGAGCAACAAGAATCACTTTATGTTGCTTGCAATAGAAGAGTCGTCGAAAGGGATCTTGTAACCCTCTGTAAAAGCAAGAAGGGAGGGAGACAAAGAAAGTTGGATAACTGGAGGTCATAAACAAGCGATCTCTACAGCTACTGTGCAGACTAGCTTAGGCGGCTCTAGTTTCAAAGATTTTGAACAGGCAGGTTCTGATTGCAGCTGATTTTGGGACAGTTGTTGTCAGGGTAAACCTTTGCTGTTTGGAACAGTTACTAGAGGATTGCGTAGTAGCCATCCACCATCTTGGACAATTTCTATCTTGGTCAACCCTGATCAATCTATGGTCACTTTTAAAACCGGGCCTTATGAAACTGTGTGTGCTCAAGCACACGGAGAGCAACGAGAAAGAGGAAAATGAAAAGGATCAATGACAATGACGGGATTTTTGACAAATAACAAACACTTTTCTCATCTTGAAGTTTGCCAAGAAATTGTGCATCGCAATATGTGATAGACCTCAGCCAATCATGCATCAATTGTATTTTGCCTCCAAATTGATTGCCCTTGCATTGTGGTTAATAAAGGTAAGTATTACTTGTGGCTACTTTTAGTGGTAGGAACTGTTGCTATTAGTGCACCGGAGTAGGTTTTGTTTTGGGTACATGTTGAAATAGATTTTTTTATGGATATGACTTGGTTGCCCACCTTCAAATTTGTGTCAGTATCTTCAGAGTCTCTGACTGGGGTACGATATTGATGAGAATATGCTGCTTGAAGTCACCTCCCCACTGAAGAGGGAAATTAACCACTGTGATCTGTATGAAGTGGTTTGGTCCTTGATTTTACATGAAAACGTATACATTGAGTTGAGGCAAACGGACGACACCTTGCTATGCTAATTCAAACTCCAATTTCTATTGATAATTTTTGAACTCGAACTGAGGGAGAGGGTGTTACAGTTGCTGTGCTTGACCGTTCTGTGCTTCAGCATTCAACCAGAAGCCAGTAGGAAGATATGCCCTCTTCAACAACAGTGCTAGCGTGGGCTTTACTCATTACGGTGAGATCTCACCCCCTCCCACAATTACCAATCACGCCAACACTGCCTCCAAATGCACATCATCCCCTGGTTTGTAACGAGTTTAAATATCATCGAAGTCAATACCGATGTCGTCGTCGTCCCCATCACCCGCCATGGCCTGATCCACTGCAGTCTCGTTAATCCTCGCCGTCTCCGGCAGCTCTCCATACTGCTTCAGATTCCTCGCCTCGTCCGCCGTGTACTTGTGCAGGATGTCCACCTTCTCGTCCTGGAAGTCACGCTTTCCCACGAGCACGATGTCTCCCGCCGTGACCCAGACCTTCTTGCGCATCTTCCCGCGGATGTGCCCGAGGCGGGTGACTCCGTCGTAGCAGAAGCACTCGCATCGGCCGTTTCCGAGCATTCGCACCACCTGGGCGTACTCCTGGCCCTCCTCCTTGAATTCGAGCTCGCGCTTGGCCTCCTCTCCGTCTCCCTTTCCTCTCCTGCGGTTTTTACCGCCCTTTCCTACGATGTGTCGTAGATTGATTGTTCGTCAAGCGACCATTACGATCGTAACGTGTTCGTATTGCGAGGACCCAGTAATATTCACAAGGTAATCCAGGATGCCCGCCATGGGATCATTTCGAGGGCGTCGAAAATAGAGTTGGCGTGAGCAACATCATGTGAACAAATGCAGCTGATGAAAAAGATGGCGTCGACGCACCCTTAGGTTTCGGCATTTTTTATGACGATGTTGCTATTATCCGAGCGATTGATTCGTCCAACGAGGGCTGCGTCCGTTGCAGTGCGAAGAGATGGGCGAATAGAACGAGGGCGGGGATATGGCAGGGCAGCAATGCCGAAATGAAGTGAGGCTGCTGTCGTGGGGCGAAATGGCAGCAGCTGAACAAAAGTGGAAAATCCCATGGCGTGGGGGGTCCACGTGTTGTGGTCGCATATTGATGATCGAGCCGACGTACGGACGACGTTCCCGCCATTTCCCATTTTCACGGAAAATAAACACAATCAAGAGCAAACACCTGCCACTGCCGCCGCCCACACAGGAACAGTCTAGATCTGCTCTCGTCTCCCAAGGTCGCGGAGCCTGCGGCCCCAGTGAGTACGTCTTCCCTGATCCTGGGTGACCGCCGCCGGCCGGCTTCATATCCGTTGGCGTCCTCGTCCGTACACAGCACGGCGGTCGGCGGTCGATGCCATCGATGTAGCCGCTTCGCCTCGCTACTACCAGCTCCTGTTTGAGTTCAACGCTCCCGGCCCGTCGTGTCGGTGGCCTCCCTCGGCCCGCCTCCACGCTGCTGCATCCAAGAAGATCGGAGATCGGTCCTCGCTGTATTGCATTAATTGTATGTAGCAGCTCCATCTCGCTCACCTCCGACTTTCACTTGACTGGGCATTTTCACTTTCATCAAGATGACCACCAAAGAAATGGGTCGCTCGCTTTTTTGAAAATTAGTTGAAATTTCGAAGCTCCCCGAACCGCCTGTGGCACCGCCCATCGTTGTCGCCCTGTTCATTTCTCCGGCTGCCCCCTCCTCCTCCTTCCGTCTTCGCCTGCTGCTGGCATTGCTGCCATGGTAAGATCGATGATAGACTATTGATATGAATATGTTGAAACGCGTGTAAATGTATCAAATGCATCTAACCTTGGCTTCGTGGCGGCGACTCTACCAGTCTTCGAGAGGTGCCACCAAGCCCGCGCCCTCTTCCGTGGGCGGCGGCAGGAAGAAGGCCGCCATGCCTTCGAAGAAAAAGTCCGCCCCGCCCGAGCTCACTGAGGATCAGAAACAGGAGATACGCGAGGCGTTCGACCTCTTCGATACTGACGGATCGGGTAGCATCGACGCGAAGGAGCTCAAGGTCGCAATGCGCGCGCTTGGTTTCGAACCCTCGAAGGAGGAGATACGAAAGCTGATATCGCAGGTGGACAAGGATGGATCCGGGACGGTCGACTTCGGCGAATTCCTCGCCATGATGACGACGAAGATGGGCGAACGGGACTCGCGCGAGGAGATCATTAAGGCGTTTCGGTTGTTCGACGACGATGAAACTGGGAAGATATCATTTCGGAACTTGAAGAGGGTCGCTATGGAACTCGGAGAGTCGATCACGGACGAAGAGCTGCAGGAGATGATCGACGAGGCCGACCGTGACGGAGATGGTGAGGTCAGCCAGGACGAGTTCATCAGGATCATGGAGAAGACAAACCTCTTTTGAGCGCCAGTGACTCTGTTCGGAAACGACGATCCTGCTGATGCAACCAACCTCCAGTTCAGCCGACACAACATCTCAGCGGTTGCTGTTGCTGGCTGGTGAGTTATGGTATTGATGCAACAAGAATATCGACAAGAAGGCGGAACGTATTCGTGATCCAGGGCGACGACACCCTGTCATGAGAATCTTCCAGATGTTGTAGAGCATGCCTCTCTAGCCTCCAGTTCAGAGGTCACAATACCTCAGCAGAAATGTGATTCTTGCATGGCTGTGGTCGATGTGTTGTACAATACCTGCTAAACAATAGCCAGCCACTATTTAGCTGCAATCGACATGTAATATGGGTGAACCAGAATGATATTGCTAATGAGCAGCCAACACCTTTGGCCAACATTGAGGATCTCTCGATCTCGTGAGATCAAGGCCTCATTGATGGAAAGAGGAACGAGTGGTGTATAACAGCGCCAAAATGATCCACCGAGGTCAGTCGCCCCACTATAGTGTTGCATAATGCTGTCCGATTGATCCTTTCTCCACTCCACACAAGCCACTGGCGCCAACTCAGAGCTCATCAGAAGCCACCTCGTCAGCGAAATCCGGGCCCACATCCAGCCACACTTTGTACAAGTCTGTACCACTCGTTGCCGTCACCATCTTTGGCGAAAGGTGCGGCCCAATCGCAGGGTTGTCACATTTCACTGCCCCCTGTGAGTACTCGTTCGGCTTTCCGACCAGCTCGCAGTTTCCCACGTCGATGAGCGGCTCGGGCGTTCCCTCCGGATTGTCCTTCACATACCACTGGGGGTCCCCGATGGGACGGTAATGGGTGAAGATGTTGGCGTAGTACCTTCGTAAAATGTGGAATTCAGATGCATATGAGGATATGTGTAAAACGATCACAGACGTTCTCATGATTTATTTCTCTGATCACACAACTTACCCTCCCGTGAGCGGGGTGTTTCGGCCATGCAGCGCCTTGGCGCTTTCGTAGTACACAATGTCACCGGGCTCCATGACCACCTCGTGCAGCCTGTCTGCGTGATCATACACTTCCACGGTCCACGGCTGGGTCAGGTTGCCTTGTGCAATATTTACGATGAGGCTCACCGCGTGGGTCGTGATCCTATCCACATGCGTTAGCAGGCGGGCACCAGACTCATACCGACGGATGCCGTACATGTCCGTCTGCTCTATCTCCACGCCCACCCACTCCTGGACCACGTCCTTCAGCCGACCCTGCCACAGTTTCTTCATGTCCCAAGGGATCTGGATGAAGTTGCAGTCGAACTCCCAGTAGTTGACGTACGGTCCCTTCGAGTCCCACTCCTCGAGGAGACGGTGGGGCCAGTCGCGGTTGTTGTGATAGAAGGACCTCATGGAAGCGAAGACGTCGTTTGGGAGGCGTCCCTTGGCGAACCCCAACGGGCTGAACGTGCGCTTGACTTGTAGGTGCTTCGACCACTCGCCCCGAAGTGTAGACTCAACCTGCTTTCGAATATCGCGAGTGTAGTGGGGGTTGACGTGATTCGATATGCCGATAAGGCCTGTGAACTCGACCGTGGTATCTAAATGAACCTCGTGCGTATCCGGATCCTCTGCAATGAATCTGTGTCCGATGTAGCTGTGGATGAACCTAGTGTTCTTCTCTTTGCGTTCCAACACGGAGTGGAAGGACTTTTCGCCGTTGTGGTTCACCCAGTACAGATTCAGGGGCACCGGCGCGTAGTTGATGAAGCCGAACTCCACGTGGCCACAAGCCAGTGAGGCCATGTATGCGGGGAGGCTGGCGTGTTTGGGGTCCTCCTTGGGCTTCCAGTATTTCTGTGGCATGACATAACCTGCGAGGGCCTGATCGACGCCGCGATCGATGCACACAGCGGGGCAATCCGTCACGTCCGCGACCGAATCATCGTCGAGCGGGATGCGGTCTCCAAAAATCGCCGTCGCGACGTCGCCATCGACCATGTACGGGACGTGGCTGTACATCCCCGGGGTGGTGGGGAGGTGGGTCTGGACCAACCCTCGGCAGGGACCGGTGGCCGGGTAGGCGAAGACGTGCGTCGCGAGGTGACCGTGCTCGTCGACGGGGAAATCGGTCAGATCGGAGATGACCTGGTGGGCCTCCAGGGCCGCCGCCGGGGCGGTCGAAGCGAGGGCGGCCAGCAGCAGGGCCGGGAGGGCCGCCGCGGCGGTGGCGGGTCGTCGGCGCGGCATTTCCATGGTTGGATTTTGGATTTTGTGCCAAGATTTTTGTGCGGGGCAATTGGGGGAGATTTGGGGCCGTTGGTAGTTTCCACACGTTCAGGGGTCCTAAATATGTATTGCCAGACATCAATGTAATCCTGATAGCGTGATACGTAACATTGCCAATCCGAGCACAATCTCGGGAACGCGAACCCAGTCTGTCCGTCGCCCGCCCGTCACCCGGATCCTTCTTTTGGAGTTGATCGGTTGACACCAAAGATCGCGGCGACGATGGCCCCATAAAAACAAGGACTATCACACCTACGATACCGAGTGCCCTCTAGTCCACCACGAAGCTCCATAGCGACCACGACCACCCGATGATGTCCCTCCGTCCCGCCGCCCGGTCCCTCCTACGCCGGGCCCCCGCCGCCTCGTGCAACCGAACTGCAGCGGCGGTGGCCGTCCGTGCGTCCTCCACGCTCCCATCTAACTTCTCGACGTGGACTCCTCGCGCTCACAAGCCCTACGATGCTCGCCGCGGCCTCGCCGATGCTGCTGCTACCGTGAAGGCCGACGCGCCGTCGCCTTGGGCAGACTTTCCCATGGCCCCGCCCGATCCCATCATAGGGTTGACAGAGGTGCGTTGCTTCGACGTGTATCGCGCTGCGAATGAGTGTTTGTACTATACAGTGTACTGCACATGTCTTGTGATGTTGGTGTAGTCGAGTTTAGTGATGGCTAGGAATCTGGCGCGTGCGCGATTTCTCGCACGTACAATCTGGTCAATAACGAAAGACGTGGAACAGGCGATGCGCCTGCACAGTTGAATCTTCAATTGCAAGTGTTGGATGCATTATATCATGTAGCGTTCTACATGATGTCTGCAGGAGAGAGAAGGAGAGAGAGCATGAATTTATTCTTTGTGCCAATGACGAATACAGATCGAGCCTCCTCTGAAGTATTCCTACTCAAATATTACAAACCCCCATGTTGAGACAATATCTGTTATTTTGCAACCCGAGGCATGCATGTTTCTCTCTCTGTCTGTGGACTCTCTCCTCCTTTTTATGAATGTGAAGGCAGCCAGATGCATCCTATTATCTTATTTGAGGATCTAGACGATTAGACGATATAAGAATTTCTCACCACTTTTTACCTCTCCTCTTACCCTGTTTCTTTGATCTTATGCCATGATAGGCATACCTGAACGATGACTTCCCAGACAAGGTTAATGTTGGAGTCGGCGCCTACCGATGCGATCAAGGAATGCCCTTCGTATTGCCAGTTGTGCGGGACGCTGAAAACGAGATCAACTTGGAGGAGATGGATCATGAATACTCTGGCATCGTAAGTTGTTTGGTGCAAACAGCTCTACTTTACATTCACTCTTTATCAATAATGTTCACTTTCTTCGTTGCTCAATATTGACAGGCTGGATGTCCGAACTTTGTCAATCTTGCATTGAGGTTTGTTTATGGTGAAGACTGCGTCCCTTTGAAGGAGAAGAGAATTTCTGGCGTTCAGACCTTGTCAGGTACAGGAGGGTTACGCGTCTTTGGGGAGGTGCTGCATCAGTTTGGACACAAACACATCTATGTTCCCAATCCTACGTGGGGCAACCAGTGAGATTTGTTTGCTCCTATGTCTGCCAACCATTCTGTAACATGCCCGCGTCTCATGGTAATTGCTCCAACGTTCCTATAGCATCCCCATCTTCACTAATGCCGGTTTGGAGGTCAGGAAATATCACTACTACGATAATGAAACCTGCAGCTTGGATTTTTCGAACCTGATTGACGACATTCGAGGCATGCCCGAAGGGAGCTGCATCCTATTGCATGCATGCGCTCATAACCCAACAGGCATGGATCCTACCATAGACCAGTGGAAAGAAATCAGCGATGCTTGTGCAGAGAGGAACCTCCTCCCTTTCTTCGATTGTGCCTACCAGGGATTTGCGTCAGGAGATGCTCGCAAGGACGCAGCTGCAGTGCGCTTGTTTGTGGAGGAGGGGCACAGAATTGCACTCGTCCAATCCTTCTCCAAAAACTTTGGTCTTTATGGACAGAGGATTGGGGCCCTTTCTGTGGTGGCAGAATCCCCCGAGGAGGCACAGCGGGTCCAGTCTCAACTTAAGGTCCACATCAGACCGAGCTATTCCAATCCTCCGCGTCATGGAGCAAGGATTGTTAGCAAAATCCTCTCTAGCCCAACCAAAACAGATGATTTTGTCGATCAGTGCATGGGCATGGCGAAGAGGATCGATGCAATGAGGACCAAGCTGAGACATACACTGGAGGATCTTGGTTCTAGCAGATCATGGGATCATATCACAAAGCAAATTGGTGAGTACTCAATCTCCAGTTCACGAACTGGAGCGTTAAGGTTTTGTCACACTCTAACTCTGCTTCATCATTATCTTGCTTTGGTGCAGGAATGTTTGCGTACAGTGGCATGAGCAAGGAGGAGGTTGTGGCCCTCAGAGAAAAACACCACATATACTGCACACTTGATGGAAGAATCAGCATGGCTGTGAGTCAATCGGATGCAGAGCTTCGTCTCTTCCCCGCAGTCATATCACTATTTGGTATTCAAAACTAACTCAATGTTGCTGTCCTCTTGCGTGCCTTTCTTTGCTTGCTCCATACGATTGTGCAGGGTGTGACGTCAAAGAATGTTGACTACATAGCACGAGCCATTCATGACGTTACGGAGAACAAATGAATGCCCTACGATCAAGTTGTGGAAGTTCTAGGAAAGGCTAATGATATGGTTCATTTAATGTGATTATTAGGTAATATCAATTTAAGTAATCTGGTCATGCAAGAGATGGACCACTCAACAGCTTTCCCTGTGAAGTAGTGTGGCTCTCCACGGTTTCAGGCTCTTGCTTGGGATTCTTCTCAGACCGTGATCAGTTTGTGTGTCAAACGTTTCTGTGAAGTCTTGTGTGGCATGAGTTCATAGCAGTTTGAAAGGCATGCCTTAATACCTAGTGGGACTGGTCCATTCATCTATCCTCGGACTTTATCGGCGGCCCTTCTTCCTGCACAGGCAGCGCCGCCAACTCTGCAGGGAGCGGCACGCCAATCTTGGCAACCATCTCCAGCGCCTTGCGCTCGTCTATCTGCTCCTTCTTCTGTCCTTCTTCCACTATCCAAATGCTGCGCCGGTCGATGCTCCACCACACACCCTCCTTGACATCATCAGGGTTGACACTGTCATACCTTCCGACCTCAAGCTCGCCATTGGGTCTACGGAGCGTGCCGACAGTGCACTTGCCCATGTGGAAGGTTCCCTCCCACTCTCCACCATTAACAGGCCTCACAATACCCATACCATGCCACTTGCCATCCTTCCATGCCCCCTCGTAGTGCGAGCCATTCTTGAGGGTCATCTTTCCACGTCCGTCGGGGGCAGCGTTCCGCCACTGTCCCTCATAGACGCCCCCATCCTTGAAATGGTGAATGCCCTGTCCGAAACGGCATCCGTCCTTCCAGCCACCCTCATAGCGGTCGCCATTGCCATAGTTCATGATGCCATGACCATTGGCCTTGCCGTCCACCCACTCTCCATCGTACTTGCCACCATTCTCCCAGGTGACGATGCCCCTGCCGTGGGGCTCGCCGAGGTGGTCGAGGTGACCCTCGTAGATGCCCCAGCCGTGCTCGGACACGCGGATACGCTTCCGCCTGACTTTGCGCCCGCCAGACGACACGGAGCTGGCCGTGGCCTCGTTCGACGAGTGGTGCTGGGGAACCGCGAAGGACACGTGCTTCTGCTCCTCGTCGTTCTCGGCCGCCGCGAGCATGGCCACGGCCACGCTCTTCTTGCCCGTCAGCTGCACTTCCCACTTGGCCCGGTACTCCCGGGCGGCCTTGCAGCCCTTAGCGGCGTCGACGGCCAGGGCCTCGACGCGGCCCAGGCGCTCGTGGGCTCGCTTGAGCGCCTCCATCGCGGCCAGGACATCGTCTTTGGCATGAGCCACCTCGGCCTGGGCGTCGTCGCTCCGACGCGTGGCCTCGGCCTCGTAGCGGCGCACGGCGTCGAGGAGGGTGTTGGCGGTGGCCTCGTCGACGGGCATGTTCGGGGTGGATTCGGACGAGCTGCAGCTCCGTATTTTCTTGGCTAGAGGTTCCGCGCCCTCTGACATCGTGGACGGCTCCTCCCCGGCGACGGCGAGAGAGTACTACCGGGGCCGAGGGCTACCGAGAGCCCAAGCCACCTATGGCCTATGGCAGCGGCAATGCCATGTCGAGAGGCGACCTCGCATGCATGCCCGCCTTGCATTGCTCGCCCGGCCGCGGCGCGAAGCCGCCGCCAAAATCCCGGCGGGCAATCGTCATTGCGTCCATTTCGCCGCGCTGCGCACAGCTGCACCACAAAGACCCAGAAGTATGTAAATAGTTAAGAATCATACGTGATGAGTAATAAATTAAATTAAAATGTAACAAAATTTAATAAATGAAAGTCATTACAAAAATACAGACTCAATTACCACACCCCTTCTTGATTGAAGCGATGACGTCACTGACGTTTTAGGTGCCAATGACGTGTTCGCGTCTTTCAAGATGCCCTTGACTTTCACAAACACGCTCAAATGTGCCCAAAAATGTGCCCCTCTTTTCATCCCCACCAACTGCCAACCCACCCTCCCCCCCGCCCAAGAACCACCACCTATGTACAACACTCTTCACATACATACCTACAATAACTTTTCAGAGGGGCCACTCCCTCCGTTGGGTTGGGTGCCAGTAGCTGGAGTAGCAGCAGTGTAGTGGCAAGGGCAGCAGGAGAAGAAGCCGGATCTGGACGTAAACGTAGGGCGAGGATGAGGATGCATGTGTGTGTCCATGGTAATGGTATTGTATTGTAATTGGAATTGGAATTGGAATTGGAGTTAGTAGGAGTGATGGGTTTAGCATTGATTGACCTAGTCATGCGCATGTCATATGGAAATAGTGATGGCAAGCAGTGTCAGTGTTAGCTAAAGGTGATCCTCGGGGTGATATTGATATTGATGTTGATGGCACCCAAAATGGAAATGGAAGGCATCTGGATGTCTATGTCAAGCACTACCAGGGCCAGGGCCACATGTTGGCTGTATGTGCAATCCAATGTTACGTTGACATTTGTGCCGGATTTGAAAGGGTGGGTGATGGCTCCAGTGGCTACCATACCAAGAATAGCCAAGATGAACGTGCTGTTGGGTTGGGAATAGAAGCCACTCTGACTCTGATGCTGATATTTTGCCCATATCATGATAGAGTGTGCCTACTTTTGCACTTGCCATAAGTCACCATCCATGTAGGTTGTTACTGTTACATCTGCATTTGAATTTGCATGGCTGTGATCGCGCATCCCATGCTTCTTTGTCCCTGTCCCTGCCCTTCCATCCAAATTGGCCAATAGGCACGTAGGTAGTCCTGTTAGAGAAGCTGCACTCTGTCATGTTTGACTGTGCAGAGTGGTTTCCAAAATGCATCTATAAACACAGATGATCATGTCTGCTGTGCCATAATATGAATTGTAAGGATAGACCGCACCTTAAAAGGTAGACGGCGTATGGCGTGGCCACGGCAACAGAATTAATTTCATTGGAGATGAGAAAACATAAATGGTGGGATTTTGTAGAATCAGTTGATAAGTCTGCTTGAGTTGTCTAAAGCATTTCCTGGTCATTCCCATCTATCTCAACAGCATTCCCAGCCCCTGTGACAGATGGGGTAGATTCATAGTCCTCTCTCTTGCTCTTCCTTCTACACCTTACGACGACAAATCCCAATAATACGGCAGCAATTAAGGCAGCACCGGCCACGCCCAATACGCTCCTCCCGTTTTCAGTCCAAGCGGCAGCTGTCCGAGCAGTCTTGCGCGCAACTAGGCACTGGTCAAAACCGGGACTAGTTGCCGATTGCGACGTGCACATTACCTCGTCTCGACATCCCGCGTCGCAACCGACGTTGGCGCCCCTGCTGTTGGACGCAGTCTCGTCACCATCTGCACCGGAGAGCATGTATGATCGATACTTTTCCATCAGTTCGCTTTCCTTTCCTCTCTCGTCATCGTCCAGCGCTTCCAGGATGGTGCGGTAAGTAGCTGATGATAACCCCTCTTTTTCCATAACCTCCGATGCAACAGGATAAGCCTCCGAGAAGGTATAGAGTTTCGACCAATCGTCAATGCCAGATGGAACGTGGCATTGATATGATTCGTAATCGAGCAATCGATATCCATTGCTTCCCTCTTCTTTGTCAACTCCCAGTCCGTATTTGAACAGCCGAAATGCGGGGTCATTGCCATGCAAGGGCGTAATTGAGGGATTTAACAGGAGCGGAGTGCTCATCTCCGGAAGCATGGGTATATCCTCCCTCCAGTCCCCATGTTCTGCAAGTCCGACCCGAAACTCGTCAGTGTGTAGATGGCCATACAGCTGTCCTATTATCACATCGTCAAATTCTCTAACAATGTTGTAGCTGAATATAGTTCAGAGAGATTTGGTGATAAGAAACACTGGACGGTAAAAGTTGTGATAAACGTGACAAATCGTTGTATTGCACTGGACAACTCACTAAGACTTGAGGTACTCTTCTTTCCACAGCTGCGTGTGTCTATAACTCCCCATCGCCGGCGGAATGTGACCCATGAGTATCGCCTGGCCGCCATTCATTCGACAGTGTTTCAACGTCAGCCTCATCCAGGCGAATTGCAATCCCGGATCGTTGCCATTTTCCGGCGAAGGTTGGAAATTTCCCGAGTAAAGGACGGTGTTGAGGGACAGCAACGTGAGGGCGCCGCCGTGCACCGTCCGAGAATAGTACCCCCCGCGCAAAAATGTCCCTCGGTCGTCGGGGTTCAAAATCGATTCGCTCCCGATCGTCTCGTCGGCGTGCTCGCTCATGGCCTTGTAAAGCACGCCCAACATGCCGGCATTGTCCGCGGTCAAACGCACATCCCCGCCCAACGGAGCACGTTCGTCCTCAAGCTTCAGATAATAATCCGGAACCACGTCGTTGTTCCCCAACGAGACAATTATTGTGCTCTCAGGAAAAGCGTTCTGCACCATCGACAGCGCGTCCTTCAATATTTCTCCCGTGGCGGCCATGGCCGCCGAGTGGAAGGGGGCGTTCGCGGCCGCCTCCACCGCGAGCGCGGCGGCGGTGGCATTTTTGGAGTGGGATTCGCCCCCCTCGGCGAAGTCGCCGTCGGCGAACAGTTGGTCGACGCCGTGCCGTATCGAATCGCCGGTCACGACGACGAACGCCGGCGCCTTCGGAGATTTGGATGCCGCCACCTCCGCCGCACGTTCGAGCGCGGATTTGACGAGCGATCGGGGGGAATCGCATCCGTAGGCACCGATGGCCGGGGCATCGTCTCCCCTGCAATTAGCGTGGGGGTAGTACGAGACGACGAATGCACTTTCGGTGGAGTAGTGAGGGTCGAAGTGCAGATCGGAGAGCCACAGGAAGTAGTTGTCGCCCTCTCCCTCTATGGCGGCGGTGTCGTCGCTCGTCCCGCCCATCGTCCTTTGCTATCGAAGGTTTCTTTGCCCACGTGAACGTGATAGTGGTAGACAGCACAATGGTTAGAATTATGATTGCAACAGCATGTCGCTCGGCTGGCGGATCAATCGAATCATGACAGAAGCACGACGAGTCTACCATATCCGGGACCCGGGGCAACGAACGACGTCCATGATCTAACAGAACCAGGGCCGGGGGGACGACACGACCCCATCACCGATGGCCTGAGCGCTTTCCTCACCTGCGTGCAGTAGGCTCCTGCAGTGTGTCTGGTGTTCCCGCGCCCGCGTCAGATTGTGGGACCGCACGGCGGCGACGATGGATGGAGCGAGCGTGGAGCCTGTGGTGGAGCGTGGAGCGGCGACAACGGTTGATCTGTTGATCTGTTGATCTGTTGACTGTTGACTGTATCGTACTGGTGAATCTTGGGTTCAGGTCCAGTCGGCATGCCGGCAATGGGAAAGGGGGGAATAACACATTATTTGAGTTATTATTGCACAAATCAATGCATCAATAGAATGACTTTAGGGGGTTAAATATTTCCCCGCTAGTGATGGCGAGCCATCAATCATCAATCATCATTAGCCATTTGCAGTTAGTGGGCGGATTTTCGATTTAAAAAGGGCGTTGCCCTCCTTTTTGCCCACCTGGATTTG
>JALLBE010000561.1:0-15669 GCA_036939795.1 Thalassiosira mediterranea
CCGGGTGTCGGGTGTCGGGTGTCGTCGGGCGTCGGGTATTGTATCATAAGATCCGACCGACCGACAGCCATGGAGTTTTATCTCTTGTCGGGTGACAAACGGGTACGATAGGGGTGCCGCTGCCGGCTGCCGTCGGCAATGGCAATGACGGACTCACTCGCATTCCGAATTCCATCGGCAGCTCGAGACATCACCATCATGAACCTCAACACCGTCGCCCGTCACGACGCGTCGCCGTCCCTCTCCTTCCCCGCCCCCTCCGCGGCGGCGTCCCCGCCCCCCGGTGACGAGGAAATCATCATCGTCGGCCGCAAAGCCTCCCTCTTCGCCGACGTCGTCGCCTCCGTCGCCCTCGGAGGCGCCGCGCCGTCGCCCGCGGCGAGCTCCATAATCGACGCCCTCCTCGCCGGCGTGGGCGATTCCGGGAGGGAATCCTCCTACCTCCCCGCCGCCGCGCCCGGGGCCGCGACCAGGAAGCTGACGCTCATCGTGCCCCCGCCGATCGACAAGATCAGCCGCAACAACCACCCCTTCTCGCCGCACTTCGTCACCGACAAGCTCAACGACGCGTCCATCTCCGACGGCAAGCGGGCGGTGCGGATCCACGTCGTGGACGCCGACGCGAGGGAGCACGCGTGTCCCGCGGCGGCGGCCGTGGCGAGGGCCCTCCCGCTTTACGATTCGAAGACTTCGAAGAAGAAGCCGGACGGCGTCGCCGCCGAGGGAGGGAGCGAGAGGCCCGGGGTCAGCGTGTACTTCCACGACGCCAAAGGCGCGGCGATCGACGACGAGTCCATCCTTGCGACGGCACGCGCCGTGTCGGAGGGGGTGCGACTGTCGGCCCGCCTCGGCGACATGCCCCCCGCCGAGCTCGATCCGGACTCGTACACGGCGGAGGTGGAGAAGCTCGTGAACGGAGTGAAGGAGGGCGGCGCAGACGTGACGTTTACCGAGGTCAAAGGAGAGGCTCTTAAAGAAGGCGGCTACGGCGGGATCTACGGCGTGGGCATGGCGGCGCGCTGCCCACCGCGAATGATCATCGCAACGTACACTCCCACTGGGGGTGAGCCTGAGGAGCACGTCGTCCTCGCAGGAAAGGGAGTGATATACGACACCGGCGGGCTCTCCCTCAAGCCCAAAACCGGCATGGGCGGGATGAAGCACGACATGGGCGGATCCGCCGGCGTCCTCGGGGGATTCCTTGCGGCCGTGAAACTGCGCCTCCCCAGAAAGATCACACTGATAATGGCGATCGTCGAGAATGCGATAGGTCCCGAGTCGGTACGGAACGACGACATACTGACCATGAAGTCGGGCAAGACCGTGGAGATCAACAACACCGACGCCGAGGGCAGGCTAATACTCGCCGACTGTGTCTCCCACGCCTCGAACTCCCTCGGATGCAGGGTGGACGTCATCCTCGACATGGCCACGCTCACCGGCGCCCAGGGCGTGTGCACCGGCAAAAAGCACGCGGGCATACTCGCCAAGACGCGGGCTATGGAGGAGAGGGCGCACGCGGCGGGATTGAGGACGGGCGACCTCGCGTATCCGATGCTGTACGCGCCGGAGCTGCTAAAGTCGGAATTCGCGTCGAAGGTGGCCGACATGAAGAACAGCGTGAAGGATCGCGGGAACGCGCAGAGCTCGTGCGCGGGGCACTTCATCGAGAGCCACATCGACGAGGGATACGAAGGCGATTGGGTGAGTTGGTGCTTATGTCTTTGCTTTTTGGACGACCTGCTATCCTTTTGCAACTATTTGCTCACTCTTGGTACGATTTGGCAGGTTCATGTCGACATGGCGGGGCCCGACAGCAAGAACGAGAGGGCGACGGGATACGGCGTGGCGTTGGTCCTCGGACTGCTGAAGGCTCCTGGCTTCTATTGATTGGCTGATGCACGGATTCACACTGTTGGGGATTTTATTGTGGATGCTATGTACCATGTCACTAAGTACGAAATACTTCTGTAAAATTGTTCAATAGCGTTATGACCCTAAGAGAATACCTGTGTCTTATTTGACCATCAAATGCAATAGTTGCTTCTCTTTTGAAATAGGTACCATAATCTCTCTGCACACACACACACAATATCCTAAATCACAAGTTTTACACAGAGTGCTTGAACAACCGCTCCACAGAGTACCATATGAGCTGTTATCATCGTCACTTTGCCCTTTCTCTGACATACATAGGTACATTTTATGCCCAGTGTTTCTGGCATGTATTGGGCCCAGGACCAAGGACTGACTCAGGCAATCAGAACCATCGCCAAGTACACAGTGGAAAGAGACGCAGCAGTAACTTTTGCAATACCAAAGCTCGCTACAACATCGGCACTGCTGGCAGGTGAGACGGGTGGCGCTTCCGTGGGCAAGGTGGTGCCATCCACTACACCAGGTGTCGCGTCGCCCTCGGTCTCGCATGCCGGGGCAAAGCACGCGTCGGTGTAGTAGCACAAGTATGCCAAGCTATTCGTGTCGGGATTCTTCTCGCATACGCATACGAGCGAATCGTGCGTCTCGCCGCAGCAGGTCTCGGTGCCCTCGGTACAGCTAGACCCCTCCTCGAAGCATTGTGCGTCGACGTCGCACACGGCAGGAGCAACGACAGTGGGAGGAGTCTCCGTGGACAACGTGCTGGGATTTACGACTGTCGGTCCTGTAGGCCCCGAAATTCCAGGGGTGTCAGGCTCCGGCGCCGGCTCCGGCTCCTGCTCCGCGCACGCCGGGTTCAAGCACGCGTCGGTAAACATGCACTGGTATTCCAAATGGTAGGTCTCCGAATTCCTCCCGCACGTGCATTCGAGCGAAGGATACGTTTCGCCGCAGCAGGTCTCCGTGCCCTCGGTGCAGGTGGATCCCTCCTCGTAGCACCTCGCACCAACATCGCACGCCGTCGCCCCCCCCACGCCGCCGTTGTCGCAATCGCTGATGCACGCGTCCATGACGCAGCCGCCGTCGGGGCAGACGCAGTTCGTGAGGCATATGTCCATGACGCAGTTGCCTCCCGGACAGGTGCACCTATCGATGCAGTCGGGGAGGGCGCAGCCATCATGGCCGGGGGCGCAGGTGCAGTTGGTGTTGTTTCCTGGAAACTGGGGGTCGCACAAGACTTCACCGGACCATGATGCCGAGGAAGGGTCGACGAGGAGCATCGCCGCGGCGATGAGGAGGAGGGCGAATGTCATCGTTTCTGGTCGAACAGTGATGTCAGCTGATGGATGTGCCGGCGTGAGAGAGGATTATGCGAATCGATCTAGGCGCCTGTGTTTGTTCAGCGCCACATCTCTCGCTTGTGAAGCGTCATGCTTTGGCATGCTTTGGTTTGTTTGGTTGGATGTGTGTTCTCATCTTTTGGGACTCTCCGACATAAAGAAGAACATAAGATACCTTTCTCATCTGCCTTCGTTGGGTCTAAAATAGATCAAACTGTGTCCGTTCAATCCACGCACGCTCCGATTTCACAAGCTTCTTCTTGGCTTCTTCGCGCTTTGACAAGAATTTCACCAAGAAGTCTCATAGGGAACTAAATTAAGGTTTACGTACTGGTAAAGTTACACAATACAATGAATATCTACAAAAGAAACGTAATAAGACGAAAATGACACCCCAGATTTTCTCTTCCCACACGCACCATGGGATTGACAGAGGCCGAATTCGTGACACCACCACATCCACGACAAAGCAAGCTAGAGCAAGCAAAGCAAGAGCGAGCGAGAGCAATCCTGCATCCGCTTCCAAAACGACGGCAGCAACACCTTCGAACTGCAACCACCATCGCCTCCATCACCGACCGAGCCGAGAAGAACGATCCCTCCGTCTCGTCTCATAATATTTCAATATAGCAAGCTCCCTCAAGCCAATCGCAACCCTCTCGACCGAGCGCCCTGCCCCGATCGATTTTACCGAAGAAAACCATGAAGATTTCCGCGCTTTCCCTCTCCCTCGCCGTCGTCGCGGCCCCCGCCGCAGCGGTGGAGTACATGAACGAGATCAAGATCATGGACGGACACAAGAAGAGGAGCCACGTCGTCTCCCCCCTGCCCCACACGTGAGTTTATTGCGCCGTTCCTCTCGTCGCTCACTCCCCGTTTCGCCTTTCGCCATATTATTGCAAGAGTTTGACCGTTACTGACCCTCTCCGTGCTTTCATTATGTCCCCCAAATTATTCGATGCCACCGACGATCCCTCGACGATAACGACGACGACGATAAATAACACAGCTACCTCGTCCAGGAGGACATCCCCGATAACCACAACTGGGACGACGTCAACGGCAAGTCCTACCTCACGAAGCACCTCAACCAGCATATCCCTCACTACTGCGATCAACCGACCTGCCCATTTTCTTCGAGACTTCATTCCAAACAGGTTCACCAACACTGCCGAGATGCGCCTGAACCGCCTTCTCAAAGAGAGACCTTTCTTTCTTCGGGACAGCACCCTTCATCCTCTTCCTGACTGTTGAAGGTACAGCATCACAGGATCGCTTGGCAGTAGAAACAGAAGCATTATTGTCCTCCCCGTCCTCTTCAGTCTTGTTTGGCGGTTGGTTCTCCTTGTCTTCATTATTCTTGGATGTTGGATTGACCTCCCCGTCCTCTTCGGTCTTGGCTGCCTGATTGACCTCCCTGACCTCTTCAGTCTTGGCTGCCGGCTGCTTTCCGCCCCCATTCTCGATACCCATCATCACGAACTCGTTGAGTAGAGCTTGTTCCTCATTTTGGCACCATGCCAGAAGCTTATCTCGCATGAAACGACTCCGATGTTTGGTATGATAAGGACCAAAGTCGAGTTGATCGCCCAGAAAACGAAAGCGAACCAAACATGATTTTCCTTCGGAGATGTACCGGTCTGGATCCGCGTTCATGCATTCTTCAAGCCTAGCTTTCAGCTTCGGAGTCCACCACACATGGTCTTTAACCTGACGACTTGTCCTATTGAACCTTCCGTCCTGCTCATAATCGCACCACCTATTGAGGTATTGAGGGATACAATTCCATAGCTCCTCGTCTTCATCAGGTAACCAGTTCCTAATCTTCATGTCTGGAGCTGCGTTCATGCATTCATCAAGTCTAGCTTTCAGCTTCGGAGTTCCCCGCACATGGAGCATAATTTGATTTCTTCCCCTATTGAGCCTATCGTCTTTCTCGTAATCGCCCCACCTATTGAGGTATTGAGGGATACAATTCCATAGCACCTCGTCTTCATCAGGTGACCACCTTCCGTAG
The DNA here is from genome assembly GCA_036939795.1 of Thalassiosira mediterranea. Lineage (NCBI taxonomy): Eukaryota > Bacillariophyta > Thalassiosirophyceae > Thalassiosirales > Thalassiosiraceae > Thalassiosira > Thalassiosira mediterranea. Next base: position 5,236 of record JALLBE010000561.1, read on the forward strand.
ATTCTTTTCGTAGACATCGTAGCACTTAGCGGCCGCGTAGGTACCAACTGAAAGGCGTGCGTCCGTGAAATGGATTGTGTGCCAATAACTGCGGGCCGTAAGATGGATTGTGTGCCAACAACTACAGCACTGTACTCTACATAGAGCAGCCATAGAGCGAGATGGAGAGTTGGAGAGTTCAGTCGCACCGCACGCTGGCATGCGACAAGAATGAAAACGTCAATGTACAGGGACATTGGTCGTCACGCCTCGGTGTAGAAGTAGGAACTAGTAGGAACACCAGGACTGGGTGGTTCTCGAAGTAGAGACCAGGCAAAGTCCTGGTGTTCCAACTGGGTTGTTCGGGTGAGACGCACTGTCCACCGCGGCCGGAGGTAAATCAACGACGACGGCGCGCATGTGATCTTTTATTCGCAGGCGGACGCCGTCGCCGCGACGAAGGTTGACGATGGGGGTGAAGACGAAGAAGTCAGTGCCCATCGTCATCAAAATTTGCATGACGCCGCCAATGGGGCAGGGCGAGTCGACAAGAGGCGGGCTCATGGTAGGTAACGTCGCGGCGGTGATGTGGAGAGAAGTCGGCGGACGGCAATGGCCGGCGGCCCTCTGTGTCTACATACTAAAAGGTCTTACATAGGAATTATTATAGCTGGGCCCACGGCGCGCTGTCGGCTTTGGCGGATCGCATCAAGATCGCGCGAGGCGGGGCCGGCGATGATATATCAATTTGAGCATTCAATACGGTGAGACACTCGAATAACTATCTTTCCTCGTTGAGAATCAGAGACCTGCTAAACGTGCGCAGATTTGAATTGTGGAGGGGGAGTTGCGGGGAGCTGCTGGGGCTGGGCCCACGGAGCCATCTCCAGTCTCCAGGATCGCATCAAGATCGCTCGCGACGCCCAGGGACACGACATCAACCTCTCCATCCAGTTCATCCTCAACTGCGGTGCCGACTCGGCGGGTAGCTGCCATGGAGGGTTCCACACGGGAGTGTACGAGCTGATCCAGGAGAAGGGGTACATTCCTTTCGAGACGTGAGTAATCAGTAACACTGTTTTTGTTGACACGAATTTGATGTCATTCCTGATGCTCACATGATGTGCTCCCCTCTGATTATCTGGCCCTGTCCGAATTAAACCTTCAGTTGCCAGCCTTACCTGGCCTGCTCCGCCGAGTCCCAGGAGGGATTCTGCCCCCAGATCGACACCACCTGCAGTGCCATCAACACCTGCAGGACCTGCTCCGGTTTCTCCGACATGGGCGGCGAGTGCGTCCAGCTTGACTACTTCCCCAACGCCACCGTCGCCGAGTACGGCGAGGTTGGCAACGACGGCGGATTGTTCGACCTGTTCAAGAACTACGAAGACCAGGCTCACAAGATCCGCGCCGAGATCTACGCCCGCGGCCCTGTCGCCACCACCATCAACGCCAACCCCCTCCGCGATTACGAGGGCGGCATCCTCGACGACGAGACAGCCTCCACTCAGACCAACCACATCGTCTCCATCACCGGATTCGGGAAGGACGAGGAGACCGGCAAGGATTACTGGATCATCCGCAACTCCTGGGGAGAGTACTGGGGGGAGATGGGATTCGCCCGCATCGCCGCCGGGAAGAACATGATGGGCATCGAGGATCACGTCGCCTGGGTCACGCCGGGGGCGTTCACCGTACAGAACGTCGCGTGCAGCGAGGACGGTAAGATCTGTGGAGACGAGATCCAGAACCACGGGGGGAAGGACGTTCCCATCGTGAAGAAGTTCCAGCACCAGACCTACGTGGACCCCTCGGTGAAGTTCCTGGCGGACAAGGAGGCCAAGACCAACCTCCGCGTCAAGCAGTAAGCAAGGGATCACATGATCCTACCTTGCTTTGGCATCTGGTATAAATACTTGTTGGCATAGCGTAATGCTCTGTACATATAGCTCATTATTTGATACACTTATATGCCATCTTTGCTCATCAAGTGCAAGACGCATCTCACACGGTATTGCAGACAAAAAATATTTCGCCCCACACGCCAATAATGTTGAGCAAGCCCTTACTTGGCTGGATTGTAGCAGGTTGTAGCTAGCAACGTAGTGCCCATTGATGTGACCTTCCCAATGTTTGATATTCCCATATTTCAAATGCAAGTAGGAAGGTACATGCCAGTTTACTCAGTAGACCCACCCCAAATGTTTCAAGGCATGCGCCACCTTCAAGAACCCTGCTCGATTGCAGCCCTGCTCAAGTGTTCCACCCTCTCCTGCCCCTTCAGACATTTGACGATAAATGCCTTCCATCATCTCCTTGAGCATCAGGTCTACCTTCTCCCTCTTCCAGTAGGTCCTGCTCGAGTTTTGGCTCANCTTCCATCATCTCCTTGAGCATCAGGTCTACCTTCTCCCTCTTCCAGTAGGTCCTGCTCGAGTTTTGGCTCATTTCCAGGCCACTCACGCCTACGCCTCCTGCGTTGGCAGCCTTGCCAGGGATATACACGACTTCCGGGTTCGCCCTCAGTACCTCCTGTCCCTCGAGGGTGACAGGCAAGTTGGCCCCTTCAAAGACTCCCATGCAACCTCGCTTCACCAGGAGGGACGCCCCAGCTTTGTCAATCTCGTTCTGGGTTGCACAGGGAAAGGCAAAGTCCACGGACAAGTCTGGGATTGTCCATGGAGAGGCACCAGGGATGAACTTTCCACTGACGGTACCTTCCAAGGAGGCGAGTCGCGCTCGTTTGGTCTGTTTTGCCTATTCATGTACACGCAAAACATGGAGAGAGAAGTAGATGCGTAAAGGAATGGGCGAAGACACAAGTAATAAAGGGCATATTTTCTGAATGGTATCTATTTACCTCGATGACTTGGTTCCAGTCATCATCACTGGAAACCAATACACAAAGAAAGTGAGTCTACGTGCCATTCATGAACGAGATCCCATCATCAAGTAGTAGTCCGATTCACTCACGTCATGCCGTTTTCGAACACCAAGCAACCGCCTGAGTCGCTGACGGACACCACCTTCGCTCCAAGTGTCATCAACATTTTCGATGCATACTGGGCCACGTTTCCACTACCAGAGACCGCACAACGCGATCCTTTAAGTGTACGCTTGAGCTTGTCTTTGATTGCGTGCACGGCAATGTAGACTGTCCCGAAGCCTGTTGCCTCTTGGCGGAGTTCGATGCCTCCGTAAAGTAGCCCTTTTCCGGTAAGCACCCCTATAGAGAGATAGCACATGTTATATGTACAGCTCTTCAAATGATATGATTCAAAACTCATCATGAGGTACATGCGGTGCCCTCGAGTACATTGTCTCACCTTCGCCATGTTTGTTCGAGAGTCTCTGCGTACACGAAGCACAATACAATATAGGTAGACTGCATTTGCAAGATGTTAAATACTCAAAAGGACAATTCACTTTAGGACTTACCTTGTACTGGCCATACATATATCCAATTTCTCTACCACCAACCCCAATGTCTCCAGCTGCGCCAAACGAAGCACCAATGACATCTCGAATGAGTAACACCAGCGAAAGTATCACACGCGTGTTTAGTAGGATAAAACTGACCTGGAACATCGGTAGCTGCATCTACATAGCGACATAGCTATGCGTTATCAACATCAATGTGCAGAAGTGAGAATTGTTGAATGTGGATACATTCAAGATGTTACCAACTTTGTCCGTTATGAGATTAACCAAAGACGTACCTCCGTCATAAAGGACTCGCAAAATCGTCTGATCTCTGCGTCAGACTTTCCCTTTGGGTCGAAGTCGGATCCACCTATACAGTTTTGAGCAGGTGTTGGAGCAAGGGTAAAATCAGGGATCTACAGTTGGGTATCAATAAAGTGCATACCTTTCCCGCCACCCAACGGAAGCCCCGTCAGAGCATTCTTGAAGATCTGCTCGAACCCCAGGAACTTGAGAATCCCATCGTCCACGGTGGGATGGAATCGCAGACCGCCCTTGTAGGGCCCCAGAGCGCTCGAGAACTCGACCCTCCATCCTCGGTTGACATGCTGGCATCCGTTGTCGTCCATCCACGGCACGTGGAACGAAATCATTCGCTCTGGCTCGGTCAGGTAGAGGAATGCCTTGCGGTAGAAGTCGCCATCGGTCGGGTCGTCGAAGAGGGGTTCGATGGACAGTGCCATCTCCTCCACTGCCTGTAGGAAACTGCCAAATTACAAAGGTCGATGAAATAAGTGTTCAACGTGTACACGCTAAATATTGAACCATGATCAATTCCAATTTTCTCGTACTCACACAGGCTGGTGAGGGTACTTCACGCGGAGGCCATCGAGGAAATCGAACTTCTTTGGATTAGTGCAAGATTGGGGATTGGTACGTGTCATCGACATTATGCTGTTGTTGATTTGATTGCTTCCAACTACGATTTGAATTGAAATAAAATATATGAGCAAAATCATGCCAGGGCTGTGTCCAGAGAGAGATGCCATCATGCATCTACGTCGGGATGACGCTGAAGGCATATGTACTTTGGCCTTCGTGTCCATCATGACCTGGAATTCGCACCCCAATGACACCGCGCCAGGACACGTCTGAATAAATCGGCTCTCCGTTGTCAAAAGGTAGCTTTGCAACACTTTTTGTTCTGTTCTCTACATCAGACGAATGGTATTTGCACGCTCGGTTACAGTTCGAAGCTGTTCGAAGAGGGCCGGAATGATGTCGCCTGTCAGTCTTTTGTTATNTTGCACGCTCGGTTACAGTTCGAAGCTGTTCGAAGAGGGCCGGAATGATGTCGCCTGTCAGTCTTTTGTTATGCCGAGTTCTCATCGATAGAATCAACGCTGCGACGGAAATTCGTCGCTGGTATTGTGACGCTGTTGGATCACGCCCACGGATGGTAATCGATGTCGTGTCAGGTGCTATCCGTTTGATGCCACTTTTGATGCCTTGCTCATGTACTCCCTCAATCGACAGTTGCTGCGGCAGCTACCCTTCGGCAGCGGCTGGATGGGAGATGGGAGCCAGCGGCTAGAGCGGCGCGATTGTGATGATGGGTGCGGCGAGGAGGGGTTGGAGCAAGAGGAAACGAGTGCTCCGAGGCGAATAGAATCAGCGCGCGTGTTGTGCGTGTCCTGTTGTGTCATCTCTGATGGCAGTCACGGATGGACGATCACGAACTGGGTGTTTCAACTGTTCTTCAAAATATTTGAAATATCTACTCAGCGAGTATGCACTATCAAATCCTCCGACTCTTTCATACGTTCTAACCGTGTTCTAACAATCATTTTAAAATAAAATAGGTTCGAAACGTGCCCGCCGTTCCCATGCCCACGCCCGCGAGCGTCGAGCGTCGAGCGTCGCTCGGCGTCGGGCGTCGGCCGTGTCGGCATTGGTCGGACCTCGGACCTCCGGACCGCTGTCCGGACCATGCCACCATAGCATCAACCTGCATCAACTGTGTATGTAACCACTGCTGTAACCCGGCATTTGCGATCATGATAAACCCCCTACTGCCAATCCTTTTATGTCTCATCGCCACGAGACCTCTCGTCGCAATGTCCCGCCCGCCACCCCGGCTACTTGGGCAGCGCGTCCTTGTAACCGGTGCAGGAAGGGGCATAGGGCGCGCCGTCGCGCTCATCTGTAGTCGCGAGGGGGCGAGGGTGGCGATCACGTCGCGCTCGCGATCCGAGCTGGAGGAGACTGCGTCGCTCGCTCGCTCGGCTATCGAATGCGACGAAGAATCTTCCATAAGCATTCACGTTGCCGATGTGACGGAGGTCTCGCAAGTGGAGGATATGGTGAAGTCCGTCGTCGACGACTTGGGGGGCATAGACATCCTCATCAACAATGCTGGAGGCGGTCAGGCTTCGAAAGGGCCACTCGAAACACTCTCATCGGAAGACCTCAGGGGCCTGTTAGATCTCAACGTAGTGGCCGTTCACGCCGTTACTTCCGCGGTCCTACGGCAAGGTATGCTCCCCGCCGGCAGCGGCAGGATAGTGAATATCAGCTCGAAGGCAGGAAAGATCGGGCTGCTCAACACGTCGCACTACTGTGCGTCCAAGTTCGCGCTCGAGGGAATGATGGCGGCTTTATCAGAGGAATTGAGGGATACAGGCATAGAAGTTAACACGTTGTCGCCAGGTGAGTGTTGCTCTTTGATAGAACCCCATCCTCTTTTGAATACCAAAAAGTAAATGGAAGCTGCAGTGATCAATCTCACTGGCAACATCTTGATACTTTTGTGAAACCATCAACGACTGGAATTAAACTTATGGCTAGGGATGGTCGACACAAGGTCATTTCCGAAGAAGCCCGGGCAGGCTGGTGTTAGAACAGCGGAAAGCATAGAGGATAGCCTGTTCACGTTGCTGGAGGGAGGCATCACTGGACATTACCTCCATGCCGACGAGCTTGACGACGCAACAGCGAAAGGGCTTCCACCCTTGTCCGCAATGAGGCCAATCGGCCAAAGCTAGAGTATGATAAAGATCTCATCGAATTGGCCAGCTAAACATAGAATACGGTGACTGTACATAATAGTCTTTCATCTTAGGACTGCGTTATCCAGCTAACAATATAATACACCACGAGAACATCACTTCAGCCTAGAAAGCCTGGCCATTCAGGAACTGTGTGATCATGTGCAGAGCCTGCACGGGCTGGTCCGACGGAACCATGTGCCCGGCGTCGTATACCTGAAGGAATGTTAGCCCGTTCGACGTCCGCGCCAGACCTCCACCATTGTTCCAGTCATGCTCCTGGGCGGCGTTGAACTCGGTCTTGTGATTCCAGTCAAGGTTGAGCGTCCACGCGCGGTTGCCCAAGTAGTTGCAAATGAAATCCACGTCACCAGCATAAATGAGGGCAGGAATGCCATCGTTGAGAAGGTCAGCGACGTAGGGCGCAAAGTTCTTCATCCAGTCAACATGGAAGGACATGTTAATAAGCATGTTGCAGGTCTGCCACGTCGGGTTGTGATCGTCCACGTGCAGGGCCTTCTTGGTGCTGTCGTTGTTCATGAACTTTTCAATGTGCGAGAAGTCATAGCACAGAGGGTTGTCCCCGCATGGCTTGCGGATGTCGTAGGGGTTAAGCATTGTGGCACGGTAGGGCGTGGTGAGGGCCATGTTGCAGTACGCAAATGCCGCCTGGCACGCGAAGGAGCTGAGCATGCCGTCGCCCTTGTTGCACTGCGCGATTCCCTTGGTGCACATCGGCTCGGCACTCTTCATCATGTTGTAGGTCTGCTCGTCGATGACCTTCATTTCATGGGAGTTGTTGTAGGCCATCTCCGCGTACCACTTGTACTGCTCCTCGGGATCGGTGAGACCATTGCCCACAGCCAGCCCCTTGAGGTTGAGCGACAGCAGGCCAGGCTGGACACTCTTGTTGCCCATCCAGATCCTGTGCGCGATGGCGGGGGCGTAGTGTCCCCCATAGCTCTCGCCCACAATGAACAGGGGCGAGTCCTTATACTTGGAACCTTCCTGGCTCTTGAAGAAGGCCTGCAGGAAGTAGTAGGCGTCCTCGCTGATCATCTCCTCGTTGGTGTCGTTACCCTGGCCGTAGGAGTACCCCACGTCCGCGGGCTGGTCGAGCCAAAGGACGTTGGCGGACTCGGTCCAGGAATACGGGTTGACCTTAGTGGTGGTGCCGTCATCTTCCACAGAACAGGGTCCGTTCTCGGTGAGAAGTGCGAGGGAGGAAGAGCATCCGGGTCCACCAGTGAGCCAGATGACGAGGGGGGTGGGGCCATCTTCGACGGTGGGGGAGGATCCTCCGGGAACCTGGCTGGTAGTCCTCTTCTCAAAGAACCAGTAGAACAAGTTCTTGTCGTCATCCGTGTCAAATTGGCTTCCCTTGACTGAGAAAATGAATTGATCGAGAGCATCGGGGTTGCGTCAGCACGGCAGATGAAATTGAAACAGCCAACGCGACTGGAGGGGCTCAATCTAACTCACCGTTCATGTAACCCGCCAGGCTGAGAGGGCTCGACGCATCGCAGAAATCCCTGTCGACCTCGCCAGAGCTCAGCGTGAGCGTCACGCCCTCCTTGAGGTTGAACGTCTCCTTCTTTTTCTTACTTTCAGGCTCGACGGGCGCCGATTCCTCGACCTGCACGGACGATCCTCCGGAGCACTCGAACACACCCGGGGGGAGGCGGCCGATCATCGACGTGGGATAACACGACGAGGGCACCGCCCCCGCCACGCACCACGTGCACGAGTCGGACGAGTTGCAGCTCCCCTCGGCCGAGAGAGCCTGGCAGGCCATCAGCGTGTCCTGGTCCGAGTCACTCACGGAGGGGAGGAGTCGTGCGCGCGGAGACGTCGACGACGACGACGACGCCGAGCCGCGGATGGTCTTCATGCGCTTGTACTGGGCGGCCGCCGCGCCCTCGACCCGCTGCGCCGAGGCGGCGAGGGGGGCGGAGAGGAGAGCGACGGCTACGGCGGACGGCTTCATGGTCGACGGGGGGGAGTGAGTTCTGGTGATGGCGTTTGTTTTGGTATTTTTCGTTACTGCTGGAAATGGTCTGCTTTTCACGGCGGATACAAGCTCTATGTAAATAAAAAGAACTTATTTTTTTACAGGGTAATCCAATCGAAATTATAGTTACATAATATTTAGATATTTTGTAAGTGGGTGATTTAGTTTTTAATTAAATACATTACCTTACTGCTATTATCCACTCGATTTTTGACGGACTGACATGGAAATTTGAAAGGAGTATGGAAAATGTTTTTGGCGAGACATAAAGAATTATATTTAGCCTATTTGTTATAAATGTACAATGATAAGTTATTTCCATGAAATATTTTTGCATATTTCGCATCTCCTTTGATGCGGTACAGAAGCTCTTGCGATGACTTCGCGAAGATCCGGCGAGCAAATCTGCGACAGCGGTCACAGATGATGCCCGCCGCCCACGCACGCCCCACCAGGCCCCACTCTCAAGGAAATCTTGCTCTCAAGAAGTTCGGTGATTGCCTGTGATCAGATCAGCTGTGATTGCCCGCCAAGCTTTGCTTGCCGAGAGACATCCCGCCCATTCAGCGAGGGAGGTGGGAGAACCCCCTAACGCGAGTTCTGCCTTGGTACAATTTGTAGGGCTTTGGTTTCATCTGGTTCAGGCCCTGACAAAAAAGATTACGAGACAGCAGAGGGCAGATAGTAGATTGATAAATACACTGTGGCATATGAAAACGAAAAGTCTAACTCAACATATGCATCTAACTTTTGCCCAAAGATCCTGAATTACATGCATCCTAATTTACCACACCGATCATTCTTGTTTCATACACTCTTCCTCAACTACACTAGTCAAGCGGCCGCACGAGAATCGTTCGAACCTCCAGTGACATCCTCAAACTCCACATCGCAATTCATGCTTTCCCCAAGCTCCTGCAGCTCCTCTTGAATCCTCGACCAATCAAACGTTGCTGATAGCGGCTCATACGCGACCGCATTGCCTTCCACTGTTGCCAATTAGAACAGTAATTTGAGGTGTAAGTGGACATGAAAGCATAACGATAGAGAGAAACTGTTGTGGTACTAGAGACACCACAAACGTGGAAACCCACTCACTGGTGAATAGTTCTGTACCGCCAAATGGAGCTTCTTCTTGACTCGTTTTCATGGTTCCAATTGTAAGATTATTGCGAGCAAGAGCTGATGTGAGCTTGTGTACGATACCCGGATTGTCAGCCCCACTCAACTTGAACTTGCCCGAGACTTCGTGTGCATGGTACCAGTTTTTCATAGATGAGGCGATGGAAAACATGCTAGTTAGTGAGCCAACCTGAAACCTGAGACATCAACAGTGGATGACCGCGTACAAATTATCAACCAAACTCACAGCCAATCTTCGGGCAGATCTCCACCTTCTTCGGATCGACTGCATCTAGACACGTCGTAGTCATCCCATCTACGTCTGTTTGAAGCTGTTGCTGCAGGTCGGCCATCTCCGATGATGCGATATCCACGAGCATCATCAGGGAGAATTGTCCTCCGAGCAGCTGCGAATGTGATTCTCCTACGTTCCCACCCTTGTCAGTCACGATGCGCGTCACATCGGCGACAATCCCCGGACGGTCAGCGCCCACGGCATTGATGACGATACACTTCGTAGTTGACGGGGACGAGAACTGCCGACACGCCAGTGGAGAGATCGTGGCATCTGATAGCTGGGAAGACGCGAAGTTAGCACGTGCACATGAGCATCAATTGCATGCGAACTACACGCGGTCCGAGAAAATAGAGATCAGCCCACCTTCGCAGCCAGTGGCGCAGCGATGCGCGATGAAGGGGCAAGAGCTCGCCGGCCGAGGGAAAGTAACGCCATATTTGCAGTAAAGGACACTAGACTATGGAGTTGATGCTTGATGCAGAGGTCAAATCTATGCCTACATATGCACTCGTCGCCCTCTTCCTCTCGTCTCGGATCTTCTTCATACATCTTCG
>JALLBE010000562.1:0-28561 GCA_036939795.1 Thalassiosira mediterranea
CTTTTTGTTAGCTAACGTATTACCGCGATCGACCGTGGAGGTTCTTCCGATGAAGCTTGTGGTGGTCATGGTAGGGATTAAGTGCCACATGGAAGCGGAAGACACGGGCTCTGTCACACTATCATGCGTTGTTACTGTTACTGTTACTGTTACTGTTATTGTTAAACTTTATTGCTGCGTCCACTGATCTCAGCATTTATAACATTGATGCGCGACTGATTTTATGAAGAACCTATTTACGTACTGAATGAGAAATGTACTTGAGATCAAGAAATTTAAGCAAAAATATAGAATCTGCTGTTTTTTTCTGTTGTCACACAGTCCTGTAATATTTTGCTTTTGTTTACATATTAATATTATTTGTATTTGTAACGCGACCTCAAGATTTATTGATTCAAGATAATCGAGATCTTGAACAGTTGTAACCAGCAACATCTAGATGGCATAAGCCATAAGCTTCAGGATCAGGGTTACTCTCTTTATGGATTGGTATGTGATATCGTACACATGCATTGCAGCTACAGCATAGACGCCAATGATGATATTGATGCCGAAGAAAAAATGATAATAGTAGAGGAGGCTGAGAGGAGAGTGATGGTGATGCATTAGCAATCACAATTGCAAGAACCACGAATCATCATGAACATTTTAGACCACCAAAACCAAAAATACGAGTTATTGAGATTGAGGGCACCATGGACTCATTCCAGCTCTGGTATCATGATGTGTATGTCAATTACCAGGGGAGCCTTGAACTCAGCCAAGAGCAGGGCGGGGGATGCCCTCTTCATTCAGTCACATGGACGACTCGTGACTCAATACCTCACGACTGATTCGTGACACGTCACAAATTCGCAAGTTCTCAGAAATCTCAAATCTCCACAAAAATGAAAATGAAATCTGTTTTCCTCCTTCCCCCGCCCCCCGATCCCACTTATTCATCTTCGTTGCCGCCGCCGTGTCGAGTTCCTGCGGCGTTGTCGGAGTCCGAGCCGTTAAGCAAGCAGAATATGCGAGTGATGCGAGGGGTCGCGGACGAGGACGAGGCGTATCGGACGTCGTCGACGAGGAGACGGAAGCGAAGGAGGCTCACAGGTGGTCGGGGTAGGTGGCTTCTGGGTGCAGCCGTCGTCGCGGCAGCTGTGCATCATGCCAAAATTCTTGATCATGCGCTAGTTTCCTCGGTGGACGCCTTCTCCATCGACATACTCGGCCAGGTGGTCTCCCAGCTGGGCGGCGCCGATGGGCTGGGAGCGCTGGGGAGCAAGGCGTTGGCCGGGGCCGACGAACTGGCCTTCGCTGCGGCCAATCTGATAGACGTGCAGCGCAGGCGAGTGAAGCTATCGCCGCCAGTCAATTATCGTGATATCCTCTCGGGTGGCTCCGTCAGTGTACCGTCGCTGCCAAATTTGATACCCGAACGACAGTCCAGCGTGTACGACTACGAATATCCCCTCGCAGTACCAACATGCTTGGACCTCACCACCGAGGAGCAATCCTTACTGCGTCTCATTAAGGAGGTTCGGGATAGATACAGTCCCGGCACGACTGTGAGGATAGCGGGTGGATGGGTCCGTGATAAATTGGCCTACGGACGCGAGACACCCTCGCGGGACGTGGACCTAGTGCTCAGCGACATAAGCGGGGAAGAGTTTGCAGATATGGTGTGTCAGTACATCGAGGAAATTAATAATGGAGAGCACGGTGAAGATGTTGCTATTGAGGTGCAAAGAGGCTCGGGCAAAGGCAAAAGCAAGGCCGCAGATCGCCTTAAAAATGCAAACTTGATGATAAATGGCTTCGACGTAGACTTTTGTCGACTCCGGTACGAGAAGTACACCAAGGACAGCCGCATACCCTCCGACATCCGAGCCGCCACCATCGTCGAGGACGCCTGGCGAAGAGATCTGACGATCAATTCCCTCTACTATAACCTCAACACCGATACGGTCGAGGATTGGACCGAGCGAGGCCTCGCAGACCTCGTGATGCAGACCATAGCCACCCCGAAACGGCCATTGCCGACACTGTTGGAGGATCCAACTAGGATATTGAGGGCGATACGCTTCGCGGGTCAGATGTCCTTCGATGTGTCGCCGGCATTGCTCGCGGCCGCGCGGGATGAGAGGGTGCGGGATGCGTTGCGGAAGAAGGTGTCGAGGGATGCCATTGGCGGCGCGATCGACGACATGTTTGGCGTCCGAGCAAGAGATCCGAGCAGGGGGATGAGGCTATTGATGGATACGAATTTGATCGACGTCGTGTTTCCGCTGAATGGCGTGGACGACCCAATGGCATTATACAATACTGGATTGGAACGGTTGTCGCGGACGCAATCAATCGTGACTAGAATATTCCTCCGAATGCCGGAGATGGAGTGGGATGTCTCGAGGAGGAGGCTGCTCTGGTACGCGGCCCTCCTCGGCCCAGTCCATGATAAGTTCAAGTTGGGCAGTACTGCTAGAGGTGACGAAGGTAAGCGCAGCCGGAAGAAGGGTTCAGTGTTTTACGAGCTCATGGGCGCTTTGAGGCGACCGAAAGTAGACGTGCAGTCAATCGAGTCGATTCTCAGTGGAGTTGAAACGATTCGAACGAAGTTCTTGGAGAACTTCGACAGCGAAGCTGATCAGGCCTTGATCCAGTCTACCAGAGGTCTAGCAGTCGCAGATCTGCGGTGGGCCACCTATCGTGCATTGGAGCCCGCGGGTGCCTCGTGGAAAGAGGCATTTATCATCTCCCTGGCATCATCTCAATTGAGCTTGGACGAGTGCGTTGAACGCTTTGCCGACGTTGTGACCCTCGTGGAAGACAAGTTGCTCCTTGGGCAAATACTGGCAGACAAGGACCAGCCTAAACCGTTGCTGGATGGATCTCAGATCAAAATGGCACTAGGAGACGGCGTCAATGGAAAAGACTTCAGACACATCTGCCGGGCGATGGAAGAGTGGCAAGTTCGACACGTGCGTCACAACATACATGGAGTCACTGACACCGAGCGCATGCGGCTGGAGATGTGTCTCATTGATCACCTGCGAACTGCATTTCCAGAATACGCTGACGGCACGAACGACGAACGCTAAGGTGAAATATGACCAGCTGCGTACATGAACCCAGACCCTGCTGTGACAATGACACAACTCATCGACATAGTTTAATCCTTAATAACATGACCATGATGAAGTAGATTACATATTACTCTGCTTCGAGCTGACACAATCATCAACAAAAATGCTCTTGATGTGCAGCACCGTGCAGTATTGCAGCCATACACATATACGCAGTCACAGTTAGGCGGTACTTCTCTCTTCATATAATCCTGCCCGAACATAGGGTATCGTATTGGATAGTGGCCATCTAGTGGCCATCCATTCCTCACGAACACTGTACGTGAATTGACTCGACGTAATTGCTGACAAAATCGTCTGCCTTGATGATAGTGTCGCCCAAAACATGCTTCCAAAAAAGATTTGTGTGGTGTCTGCTACCGCTCACTGAGATTGACGAAGAAGGACCATGAGCGGCCAAAACAAAATACCATAAACCACAATCGAAAATTGACACCACAACTTCTTCTTACCAGTCCACGATTTGGTCTACCAGATCCTCTATGATTCCACTCAGCTCATCAAAGTCAGAGACAGAATACACTTCTCCATTACTGCTGACCTTTTCCATGAACGCTGTTGCCTCGTCATCATTTTTGCCGCTGATGAAAACCGGTATAATAGTAGTCCCGTCATCTTTGATGGAATCTGCAGCCGCAATGGCATCGTCCTCTGGCGAATCTCCTGGGACAGTCGGAACTCCATCGGTAATGAGAAGAACAAACTTCGATCCAGTCGCATCTGTCAACGTGGCCTGGCAAGCACTAAATGCATCTGCATGATTAGTTGCTCCTCCCGAATAATCCAATCCATCAATTCCCTCCAATGTTTTGTCTAATGGTTGTCAGATGTCGAAATTATGCCAAGGAAAAGATCAGTTTGATCCCGAAAGTTGAATAAATTCAAAATTTTTGTTTCATAAGTTAAATCACTACTCACCCCTATTCTCCAAATCTTGAACAGTGTTGGCATTGTCTGCAAAAGTGACGATGGAGAAAGATGCATCGGTAGGAATTTTGGCCAGTTCAGTCACGACATCCTTCGAGAAGACCTGTACGTCATTGAAGCTACCACAACATGTGTCCCTGCTGAAGCTGTCATCGTGGCACTTATCTGGACACTCTCTGCAACCAGAGCCAGTTATGGGAAGAGGATCGGGCCAGCAGAGGGAACTGGACATGTCAAGGGCTAAACACAAGTTCAAATCCTGTAAAGATCCTATGCACCTGGTACTGTAGTGTGGAGACAGAAGTATAATTCATCTGAGCATTGCATAATTCCAAAGAGTGTACTTGCAGTGAAAGTGATACATATGGTACAACAAACAACCCACGAGAGCCTAAATGACTTACGGCGCAGGAGTTGGAGGTTCTGTACCATCACCAGACCATCCGTCATGTGACCAAGAATCACTGGACCAAGCGTCTTCAATAAAAATAAAGGTGTGCTCGTGGGAATCTCCAGACCAGTGGCTAGAGTGAGAGTCTCCAGACCAAGAATCTGCGTCTTCCTTGGTTGGTTCCTTGGATGGTGGCGGAGACGTAGGATCATTCGTAGGCACAAAAGTCCTATTGTGCGCAATACAATTGCCCTCGGGGTTGAGGCAAAATACACCAAATATAACAAAACCAAACTCGAAATGGATGTAAGTGAACTCACGGCACAAACGTTGGTGAAAAGGTTCTGAGATTTGAGGACGGGGGCCGTGCTCAGTGAATTGGAGTAAAGTGTGTAAATGAGTCAGAGAGGCATCTGATAACTTACGGGAACATTGTGGGAAAGAGAGTGGGAGACACCGTCGGGAATAGGGTAGGTTGTTGCGTCGGGAATAGGGTCGGCTGATCAGTTGGTGATATTGTTGGAAATAGAGTCCTAATAGAAAAAAAAAACAGATTAATGTCAGTACCAGAAAGATGAGTGTGTCCCGAGAAGCAGAAAAGGCATCGATGCTTGGCATGTTACTGGTCATCGGCAGCATTTCTACTCACGGCGACGCTGTGGGGGTTAATGTCCTATTTCAAGCACAAATCGATATGGCTGGCGTGAACAAACATGCAAAGTGTGTGGATAAAAGATTCATCTGGATAGCAAAACTTACGGAGATAATGTCCTGTCGAACCAGATGATGACACAGAAGGTCAGATGCAATATTTCTCTCAGGTGTAGTTATCACAAAAACAATGACTCCATCTACAGGTGAGCGCGCGACAAGAAAATATATCAAGAATGATTAGTACTCACGGCGATATTGTAGGAGAAAAGGTTCTAAGTCAAAGCAGAACATGTCCAGTTAGTGACCACGTACGTATGGGAACGAAAAGAACAACCTTCACACTCGTAAGTAGGTAATGATACTCACGGTGCTAGAGTAGGAGAAAGGGTACTGTTTCAGAAATAAGAGTAAATGCCACGATATTGTTTTTGCACACAATCATGGTGAGGAGCCAAAATGAAACACATATAGTGAAAAAGACAATCAAAATGAGCTCACGGGTCGCCCTCGCAGAGCCACCTCCTGCACCTATCCCCACTGCTAGAGGGAGACGACTGGGACTTTTCCTTCTTGGCAGTTTTGGCGGCCCTGTTGGTCTTGCCTTTATCACGATTCTTCTGCAACCCCCCACCATTGTTTCTGTTCTGCTTCTTCGCTCCATTGCGTCTGGGCTGCATACCGCCGCGGCCGTTCTTCCCCTTCGCATCACCTCCTCCTCCTCTCTTGAATTTGGCGAGTCTCCTCGTCGTGCCACCACCACTGGCCCTGGAGAGTTCCACGCCGGCACTCTTTATGGGGTCTGGGAGGAAAGAGTCTGGGCTCCATTTATTACTCTGAGTATCTTGCAGGCGCCTGGAGAATCTGTCATCGTCGTCATCTTCGTCAACATCTTCATCAACATCTTCATCTACCCGTCTATCGATACAGACGCATCTACGCGAGCCCTGTCGCTCGTCATCATCAACGTCATCGTCATCGTTGAACCAGTCGTCTTCAAACCAACCGTCACCATCGTGCCGGACTCTGCCATTCTTTCCTATGTCTGTATCCTCTTTGCTGATAGTATATTCCTTGCCAGTCTTCTTGGCCAGCGAATGCGTTTCCTTTTTCAGTATCTTTTGCTTCCCATGATCTCGTGACGCCTTTTCCTCCTTTCTTTGTGGCTGCACAGACTTCGCATTCTCATTTCCGTTATTCTTGGGGCCCTTCTTCTTGCCAACTGCGAGCTTCCGAGATCCAACCTCGTCATTGATCAAACTGTTGTGATTCGACGACTGATACCGCGACGGCACTTCATCTTTGTTCGACTGACTTTGAGGAGCCAGTGCATTCTGCCTCCCGTTCAGTAGATGTCTCCGCTCGTCACCGAGGTCATCACCAAAGGATACATTGACCCCATCGATATTTTCGAGAGAGACCGTTTGCTCAGCCGCCACGGGGCAAATCACGAGCGCGGCTGTGGCAGCCGCGGCGACCAAGGAGAAGAAAGATGGCAGCCTCCTCTGCAGGGGCCGGCAACGACGACGATGCATCAGCTGACGCGTCATTTGCCGCCACTATTGGTATTGATGTCGCTAGTCTGCCTGTCTTCACGGAAATCGAGCTGACTGTATAAAGTCAGTCTGCTGTGGGCTGTGGACTATGGAGCCTCACGTTCCTTGTCACAAAAAGGGCTAACTCTTCCTTTGTTTTCGACCATGTCCGGACGTGCTCCGGGGTTGTCTTTGAAAGAGGGCAGAGAGGGATGTTGTCAAGGGACGATCGGATGGATCTATGGTACATATCATCGTTCAAGCATCGACGGAGAGAGCGAAGAGTGAACGAATATTATGAAATGAGGTAAAATTTTGTGAGACAAACATCCTCATGAACTTTTTTCAGATCCACCTTGTATTAATTCCCAAATAGTTCGAGGGTGTCTTCTCTGAACATATCCTGATAAGGAATAAGTATTAAATTGGCTGTCATTTTATGGTCATCGTCATGTTGGCGGGTCATGGATGCCTGCCTTTTTGTCTGAGAGGCGGACAGACGGTTACGACTCGGCACTATAAGGTGGACAAGTTTTACGGAGGGCAATCAGACCTCGAATTTGCAGGGTGATGCGATCACTACGAGAGTTTTTATCCTCATACGCTGCAAGCTCTACACATGTTGACAGATCATGAAGTAAGCACGTTATCTACACTGGGTATTCTTTATCTCTAACAAAATTAGCAGAACATGGACCCCTGTCGCACGATCCCATTGCCTCCCGTTTCCTCACTTGTGATCTTAAAAAATCCACTTCGTCTCCAGAGCCTGCACACTGCACACTGCACACCATGGCGAAGCATTGAAACATCGTCCCCGCCCAGTCAAGGCCTCAATCAAGCTTTGCCGCGCCGCCGCCCGCCGCCCCCGCGCAGCTTCAATACGAGACGCACGACGCGAACCTTCTCTCCGATCCCACTTCACTCGGGCGCCGACAGCGCTCCACAACTACACCGTCCTAAATGGCAACTCCCCCCCCGCGCCTCTCAGGAATCGTCACCACCATGACCGGCTCCATCGAAGAACGCGATGCCCTCCTCACCCTCGTGTCCTCCACATACGAGGGGGAGGCGGAGGACTTCGGGCCCACCTCCTCGTGGGCCTCCGGTTTGAGGGGATGGGACGCGAACGATCCGCTGGACGTGTGCGATTGGGACGGCGTGACTTGTCGGATTGATATGGGCGGGTCATCGAGCGAAGGAGGGGCGAGGGTTGCAGAGCTGGATCTCACGGCCGTGGGGTTGTCGGGGACCATACCTCCCCAATTGGGAAAATTGTCGGAATTGGAAAGGCTGGTGTTGAGGGATAATATGATGAGGGGATCCATACCGCAGGAGGTCGCGAACTTGAAGAAGCTCGTCACGTTGGATCTGACGGAGTGTTTTTTGGTGGGGACATTGCCGCAGCGGTTCGAGAGCCCCGCGTTGACGACGCTGGGACTCGCCAACAATGCCATATCGGGACGGTTCTTCCACGACGATAGCTCGCCTCACTTGGCGTCTATCACCGAAATTAGATTGGAGAACAATGAGCTGACCGGGACACTCCACGCTGAAACCTTCTCGCGCATGCAGGGGTTGGAGACGCTTAGTTTGAGCGAGAACGATTTGAGTGGGTTGTTACCCGGAGAGGAACTGGGCTCTCTACCTGCATTGAGATATCTTTATCTCGACAGCAATCATTTTGTGGGACCGCTGCCCTCGAGTCTGGCGCAAGTTGGGAAATCTCGCATATTGGAACTGTGGGTGCAGGATAATGCACTGTCTGGCACAGTGCCTGCATCGTATGTGCGCTTTGACGCCATGCACGATTTCTTCATCGATGGGAACAAATTAACTGGGGCATTACCGCCTGACCTATGCGGGCCAACTATCAACTCTGACTTTTTCACCGATGCGCCGAGCGAGGCTGAGAGGAATTATTGTGATTCCATAGCATGCCCTGCCGGCTCTGTGGCTTTGGAGGGTGTATACCCCTGCGAGAGGTGCCCAGGAGGGGAAGCTGCACGATTGAAGAACAGGTATTTGGGACAGACCGGAAAGTGTGACGATTATTCTCAGAGGGATGTGATGAAAATGTTCCTCGAGGCCACCACAAAAAATGGACCATGGTCGGGGGTCAGTGATTGGGACGATGATGAGAAGGCAGTTTGCGAGATGACTGGAGTGTCTTGTGATGCACACGGAAACGTGGTGGAAATTGTGCTAAAGAATAGGAGGCTTGCAGGGCACATTCCCGAGGCTCTTGGCTTTCTCTCCTTTCTCACGGTGTTGGATCTGAGCGACAATCGATTGATGGGATGGATTCCCAGCGACTTGAGATGGACGAGTCTCACATTGCTGGATGTGAGCGGCAACAAAATTCGGGGACTGGTGCCACCAACTTTGTGTATGATGGAGGAGTTGAATGGCAATGGGGGAGACAACGTATTCTACTGCGACAGGATCGCTTGTCCCCAGGGCACATACAATGCCATGGGGTTCCATCATGGCGACAACAGTGAGGCTTGTAAGCCATGCTATGACGATCACCCTTTCATCGGCCAAAAGCTGTGCACTCGGCCCAATCCTCCACAGGAGCCACCGACGAAATTCTTCGTTGCCCCCATGACGAATGAAATGAAGGAGATGGGCATCTCGCCGGCCGTGGGAGTGGCGATATTCTTCCTGTCTATTGGCATTGCTATCGCACTTTGCTGCCTTGGCTACTTTCTGTGCTCTGGCAGGCCAGATAGGAGCAAGTATGAAATGGGTGCATCAAGCGACGAAGAGAGAGATCATGTGGAGATGAATGGCGATCAAGTGTATCAATACAATGATGAAGAGGAAGACGATGATGGCAGCTATAACTTTGGAGAGCCCAACCATCCTACCACCCGCCAGGAGATCTTAGCATACAGGGACTTTGTCATATCAGACGATGCTGACCCAGAGGACCCAATCGACGGTAGTGGTGGCTCGGGTAGGAGCGGTGACTCAGGGAAACACGCTGCCAGGAGCAACCAGCAGTTAGAATATTACACTGTGGCAACATTGAAGGACAGCGCCCGTAACACCAAGGACTATTCCAGCAGAGGTTATGACGACGATGACAAAAGTATCGTCAGCAGGGCAACGACGTCAAGTCGCAAGAGTGCCAGTGACCTCATTGCTGAACACCAGGGCAATACGCTTAACAGGAAAGAACGGTTCAAAAAGGCCGTCAAGGATAGAGTGCCTGTTAGTCTGAAGGGCGCAGCTTCCAGCATCAATGTGAGCTCGCGACGATTGAATAGCAGCTATCAGAGGAAGAAGTCGTTAGACGAGAGCTCGGCGCCAATGATGCCAGTCAGGAGGAAGTCGTTCGACATGCTAGACGGTATACTGTCTCCGGGAAAGGAGTACGGCGGAGGTGACGAGGAAGAGGATGGGTTCAGGAAGGGGGATGAATATCACAAGGATGTCTTGGAGCTAATGGGAGCATCTCCGCCCCCAAAGACGCCAAAGACCCCTTTGAGCGCTTCGGCCACCTCGGAGAAGAAGGAGCTGCAACCGTCAGACCTGCTGGATGTGCCCATGATTGCGTGACGAGAAACGTCAGTTATTGCGCGCCACGAACACTGAAAATTTAGGAGTCTCTTTGTAAACTATGATATTCAGTCTTGCATAAATCATGAGTATGGTCGATACAAACATGTCTCGCCCCGCTCACAACATGAACAAATCTAACTAGTTTGTGCAGCTTTATGCACCTTAAATCTTTCTAATATCAGAACTTATCTACTGTGTATCATCTGTCCCTCCCGATATTATCCTTCAATTATCGCGCTTGTACGTCAATTATACCACTTGGATCGATTGAGCTCGCATCAAACCTTTTGCAGAAGACATTTTTGTACGACGGGTCCCATTCTTCAGCCACATTGAATCTACTGGATGATGATCCTGCTGATGACCTCCCAGATTTCTTTACTCCGTCTACCTTTGCCTCGGCGAGAGCACGCACAAACTCACTCTTCTCGAAGTAACTTGTGGACAGCCCGTAACTTTCGAGCTCTTTCTTCAACTCGCTGGTTTTCATGTTCTTCAGCTTTTCCATTTCCAATTTGACTCGTTCACTCCTGACCATACCTTTGACATTATCTGACACATTCTCTTTGAAGGACTGAAACCATGACTTATCCTTCTTCTTCGACGAAGAGGCTCTGCTATCGTTGGTAGGTTCAAATGGTGCAGCACCAGATTGTTCCCATATTGTTTTGTCAAAGCTGCTACCATTACCATCGTCACTCTTGGCAGGAGAAGCTGCAGATGTACTGCCAGGATTATTGGTTTCGAGCTCGTAGGTATCCACCCACTTATCTTGTCTAGCCTTCACCAACGCATCCACAAGCTGTTTCTTCTCGAAGAAAGCACTGTCATCGACGCCATATGATCTCAACTCTTCTTTGATATCCTTGATGCGCATTGCATTGATTTTATCACGTGATGTTATATCCGATGAAGAAGGAGGTGATGCCACTGTCATTCTTAGTGGTCTGGATGATACCCTTGGTGTATATTTCGAAGTTAGTGGAGAGGTAATGGATGGAACAAAAGCTTCAATTGTTGAATGGATGGATAGAAGAATCGTAAATGCGATGGTAGCTCTCATTGTTGTGATTGAAAGTTGTTGGATCTAAATTTCAATTGTGTGTATTTGTAGATGCAATAATTGTTCTTTGACTTTTTCGTGATTTGATTTTATGACACCAAATGGTCCCTCAAATGAATACCATCCAATATTCCAACCACGACGTTGAATCACTGGTTAGGTGTGCAGTCTAGTCGGTCATGGCAAACTGACGCAGGCTACCCCATTCCCAAATAACCTGCCTCGCCGGCCATCTTAGAAGCTCGATGCCCAAACGTGATCCAAACAGATCCAAACGTGCTTCATTCAGTGTTTCTATGTATTTGTCGCCCATCCATTCTTGCTTGGCGGAGGGGGATCGGGGGATCGGTATAAGGATAATGGAGGCAATATTGAGCAGTATTGCATGCAGAATTGCTGTATGCAGTGAGACTTCTATCACGAAAGTCTTAATTCTTTCGAATAGGAATTCAGTATTAAATTAGTGCATTATAAGTAGCAATTGGGAATTAATATATAAGACTAAGCATTTTCCTGTTCACAATATGTGCGATAGAAATCTACATATGTATGTATTGCCTTACGCTTCTGACACTCATTATACATCGTTAGGAATCAGTAGTTACTCTGTCTTCACTGTGAGAGAAGCTCACTATACCAACGTAGGAATAGTATGTCATTGAAAACTGGGGGCTTCTTGGGAGCATTGCGAGGCTCCTCTCGCTCAGTCTCGCTCCTCGCTCGGCAATCATCCCTCGATCCCTCGATCGTGTCCTCGATGCTCGACGACTTCACGGCTTTGACACGAATCATTGTAGAGGACGGCATCTATCTCATGGTTTAGCTGAATGCTCCAACCATATCCGTTTGGAGCGTTTCATCGCATAACATTTCCAGCGAAAAGTGCTCTTGTCCGGCTCAAGATCATGTCACGCAATAGCATGGAAGAGAAAGCTCTCCTGTCTATCGTCCAAAAGGACGGCGGCTGGACAAGCAAGCTACAAGGATGGGAGGTCGGCTCTGACGTTCCCGTCTGTGATTGGGAAGGCGTCACGTGTCGCATTAACGCCGGCGGTGGTCACGCTGCGGTGGCCGAAGTCTCGTTGCCTGATATTGGCTTGAAGGGAACGATCCCAACCGAGTTGGGACTTCTCACGGAGTTGGAATATCTGGTGCTGAGTAACAACCATCTAAAGGGGACGATTCCTCAGGAAGTTGCGAACCTGAAGAAGTTAGTTACGCTGGACTTGGAGGAATGCTTTCTGATGGGTACCTTGCCGCAGCGGTTCGAGAGCCCCAACCTGGCACTCCTTAATTTGGCCAAGAATGCCATTTCGGGAGAGTTCTTCCATGATGACAGTTCGCCGCATCTGCAATCTATCCAAGAGATCCGACTGGAAAGCAATCTGCTCACTGGGATGCTTCACGGATCAACCTTGACGAAGATGTCAAAGCTAGACACGTTGTCACTCTCAGAGAATGATCTTTCAGGACTGATCCCAGGAGAGGAGCTTGGTTCCCTATCCAAGTTGCACTATCTTTACCTTGACAGCAATCATTTTGTGGGACCACTTCCCAGTCCCCTGGCACAGATTGGCAAGGCTCAGATTCTCGAGCTATGGGTGCAAGACAATTCTCTCTCTGGGACAGTGCCCGCATCCTACGCTCGTTTTGACAAGATGCATGATTTCTTTATTGACGGCAACAAGCTCACAGGCGCGTTGGCTCCAGAGCTATGTGGGCCAGGAATCAACGCTGATTTCTTCACAGACGCTCCAACGAATGCGACAAGAAACTACTGCGATTCAATAGCGTGCCCAGCTGGCAGCGTCGCATTCGAGGGTGTCTACCCGTGTGAACAGTGCCCTGGGGGTGAAGTCGCTCGGCTCAAGAATCGATACCTTGGCCAAACAGGAACATGTGACGACTACTCTCAAAGGGATATCTTGAAGATATTTTATGAGGCGACGACAAAGGGTGGGCCATGGAGTGGCTTAAATGATTGGGACGACGACATGCAGCCCGTGTGTAACATGTCAGGTATCACTTGCAATGCCCTTGGAAACGTCGTCGGCATCTCACTGAAGAATCGCCATTTGGAGGGTCGCATACCCCACCAGATCGGCTTCTTATCATTCCTTGAGGAATTGGACCTCTCCGACAACACACTGATGGGATTTGTGCCAAGTGACTTGAAATGGACATCCATTACAAAGTTGGACATTTCCGGAAACAAAATTCGGGGCATCGTGCCACCCATGTTGTGTATGATGGATGAGTTGAATGGAAACGGCAAGGACAATGCATTCTACTGCGACAGAATTGCATGCCCTGAGGGAACATACAACTCAGTTGGGTTCCACCATGGCGTTGAGGGTGAACAGTGCAAGCCATGCTATGATGATCACCCATTCATTGGTCAAAAGCAATGTGAACAACCTCATATGCATCTTCTAGACATGACAAAGGGAGCAGAGGAGAAATTTGGTACCAACCCAGTGTTTGCATTCGCGCTGTTGTTCGTTGCAGCTGCAATGGTAGCTGTTTCGTGTTGGATTGTCACGAAGGTTCGATCCAACCCACGAAAAACGTATGAGCTCGGAAATCAAGACGAGAATGGCCGTGGAGATTTTGCTCAAGACAGCGAACGGGTCTATAACTACAACGATGAAGAGGCCGAAGATGATGTTGCTGTCTGTCCGAATGACGACCCAGAGCAGATGTATAGGGATTTTGTCAAAAAGAATGGAATGAGTGCGCGCAGGAGCAACGACAGTGGTGTAGGATACGACGATGATTTTGCTGGCAGCTCCAGTCCAGTAGAGACTGCCAGCGTTGTTAGCGCTACTGACTTGATGAAAGACCATCATGGGATTACACTCAGCCGACGTGAGAAAGTCAAAAAGGCCGTGACTGGACGCATGTCAAGGACATCAGCGGTCAAGCCAAGTAGGCGACAGCATTCAGATCTTCTGGACGTGCCCGAGTTTGCCTAGCGACAATGTTGAAAGAATGCCCAACCACCCTTTACTGTACTATTTAGGCGCAATGAAAAGGGCATTGCAGTATTTGTACTTAAAACACATCATATACCACGAATTCCTGCTTAAATCTAGTCAAACTAGAATGCAGTGATTGTATCTGATGGTGCCCTGAGCCCTGAGTCTTGAGCAGCTCTCAGCAACAAAGAATTGTGCTGATCCTCCTACCGTTGCTGAATATCACGAATCACGAGTCATTTAGTAACAGGCATATACACGTCACCATTTGATTGAGGTTGCTTTGTTTTATCTTATTGCAAGTGAATACCTATATCATGAGCACTGCCTCTCTTGCATGCTGTAACGCAGCCTAAATGAAATGGCACGTGAGACACATTGAGTTCTCCAGTACAAAGATCCCTGTTCATCTGGTCCAATATTTATTACCTCTAAGTAAATGACTGGGTGTATTCTCCATAAATTAGCGTTGGGGCTCCACGCTCCACAGAGAATTGATGCTGATGGTGATTCTGAAAATTTAAACATGCGGGTAAAGTGCTTATTTCTTGAAGCATGCCCCACTCATGTCTGTTTTTAATAACTACCATAGTAGTCTTAAATCATTGGTATCAATTGTAAATGTTGAAACAATACAAGCATGAGAAATAGAGTTTTGTTCATCCCACACTCAAACTAATTCTAGTTAAATTGCATGAACAATATTGGGGCAGGGAGCAGGGACATAAAATCCCAATTTATTGTAGCATCGCAAATAC
The DNA here is from genome assembly GCA_036939795.1 of Thalassiosira mediterranea. NCBI lineage: Eukaryota > Bacillariophyta > Thalassiosirophyceae > Thalassiosirales > Thalassiosiraceae > Thalassiosira > Thalassiosira mediterranea. Next base: position 14,999 of record JALLBE010000562.1, read on the forward strand.
ATACAATGTGATGTGATGAGACTGTTCTATAGTTTACTATGGTGATTGGAGATGTGACTGCCTATGGCCATATGCAGCAAAAATAGCAGCAACCAGCTATGGTAATGAGAGCAAATTCATGACAATCTATGGTGTGTGATAGAGGAAACAGTTGATTTGGCCATGCCTACCAGGTATATCGTAGATGTCACAACCCATATCTCCATCACCACAACATAATTCCATACTACATTTGACACTTCCACAACATGGGCACACATTGTCATGCCATCAATGCCAATGCCACCAATCACAATAAGAATGCGTCAAAATGAAAAGTCCCCCCCCCCCCCCCCCCCCCCATCACAATATGAATATGACAAAATGAAAAGTCAACCCCCAACAGTCCTGATAACAATATGCAATTATGAATTCAATTAGTATGACACCACAGTGATGTAAATATGAAAAATTGACTCAAAAAGAACATCGATAGTTGTCAAAATCAGGATGGCTCACATATACCAACACCTGTGGGTGTAGATCTTTTACACAAATGAAAATATTCCATATGCCTTGTGCATAAAGCAAAACATTTTGAAACGAGTCTCATGCAGTGGTTATTGAATACGTATCATTTTTAGATATACTCTACTATCATATCACTTGGCTACACAATTATGGTTTATTGTGCCAAAAATCTCAACCAGAGATGTACCCCAATGGGGACTCTATTGCCATCCATCACTAGTGAATGATGTGTGTCTGGGAGCATCTCATGAAACGGCACTGAACCACTGTTCCTGTTCACACTAATGTTCATGTTCATATTAATTTTCTAATCCTAATACTCATCATGATGGTACTAGCTACGGTGTCGGTGAGTTGACGTGTATGTGTATGTGACAACTAATCATATTCATATGCAAGAATAATGCATTTGTCATTGCCCAAAAAATACATTGTACATGTCACTCAAAGCCATTCTTCTCCTATGATATTTTTGACCTTTTCCAGAGCTCCACAAATTTTATCAGATTCAGATGATTATGATGAACAATCACTGCATTGCATGCAACAAGACCTTGAACTTACATGGACATAGAATTTGGTCTCATCAAGCTCAAGTTCAAGCACGCCATCGGGGTACTCATGATATCTGATTCTGTTCACTTGTTGAACCAAGACATTGTGGGAACAAAACATGGGTCCAGTTCAAGGTAGTTTACTTGTGTACAAAAGTTATCACTCACACCCCCCCACCCCCACCCCACTCCACCCCACCCACTCTAACTGTCACATTACCTAGAATAGATCTCCCAACCCAAAGTAACAATGATAACTGTTGCAAGTGATCAGTTATCACATTGCTATCATGGAGACAGTTTTCTGTGTGAGGTTGGTTGACTTGTGGGGGTGGGGGTGGGCTGGGTTCGGTTGCAAGCTTCTAGACTACCATATCATATCTACCATATTGCAAAGCATAGGGTCCTGCTCAATTTTGATCAGATGATAGATAGATTAGATATCACAATATGCACAGACAAGATAAGATGGCCGTTGCACACCCCAACAGATCAACGCGGTTTTTCTGGGTCTGGGGTTCTCGCCAAGAGTGTTTGAATGCACCCTACAATACGTGTAAGATGTAGTTATCTCTTTGCCTTACATATTATGACGACCACCACAATATGTAATTGGAGCAAGAGACTACCTAAGCAAGCTTGGTTCTGATAATTTGACCAAGAGACCAAGGCAGCTTCGGTCTGATAATGATAATTCAACCAAGAGACCTGGCTGCTTTGGTCTGAATCTGAATAGCGCTTGGAAGAGCGAGGGGCGGGGCAACAAAGGTGAGGTGGAGCAAGAGACCAAGCAAGATTGGGTCTGCCAACCAAGCGAGGTAGGTACGATACCTCTTGGTATTTGGTCTGAATAGAGTGGATGGTTGGAAGATAAGAGGGGCAGAGGAATGAGATGGGGGGCGGGGCGAATAAAAAAATGAGAGGGCGGGGCAACGCGAGTGACGTGTGTTGGATGAGACTTCCATCCGTCCAAAGTACAACCTGCGCTCAGACATGGCAATAATACATCCTGATTCTGAGGGAATATAGTATCTGCGAGTTCAATCAATGACCACTGACTTTTCAGCGAGCGACCTTTTGCGTTATTGCCATGGGAATTTATTATCCCTATGACGTTTATGAAACCCTCGAATTGCAAGGACGGGCCATAGGAATTGGTACAAAATTTGAAGGACTATCTTTCTGACAGACTTTATTACCAGAGAATAGTATCTCTGCATCAAGAGAACACAAAGACCATCTTCCATGTCGGATGGGATAAGCCAATACCAGATGGGATACGACAAATTCGGATACAAGTCGCGCGTCTCATGAGATTGAATGATTGAGACGGGGCGCGGGGGAACGGAAACCGCTTTCCCGTCCCGCTCTTATGTACCCTAGCCCTCGGATGCAAGAAACTAATACACATATGATATATTTCTTCCCTATCTTAGCACAGAATACCTTAGGTACCTGGAGCAAGCCCTTCTGCAAGAATGTTGTACATAAGTGAGAAATAAAATCGGAAAGTGCGACTAACACACATGAATCCAGAACGAGTGCAATCGAAAACTGCGTGCGACGTGCGATTGTCACTCAAGATGGAACTGACCGGCCGCCGCCGCGGGCAAGACTGCACTGCTCGCTCGCTCTTCGCATTTTATGTTCGCACAATCTCGCTCGCGCTTGCACGCACGAACGAGACACACAAAATCGATCTGTTTTGCCGCCCACCTTCGCCGATAATCGAACTCACTGAACATTGAAGACTGAAGCCTGTGATCGTGCATCTATCTTGCATGCAATAACCCTTCTCATCGCCACAGTCATGATGTCGAACGGGAGGAGCGCCGACGGCAGCCATCATCACCATCCCATCGCACACGACTACATCATTCCCAACATGGGCGGAGGAGGAGACGACACGGGCGGCATGAGCCTCGACGGCATACCCATCTCGCACCACCGCCTCGCGCGGGAACTATTGCCGGGCATGGCCGTCGAAGAGCTCGCCCTCCTCTCGCTCGTGCAGAGCTCCGACGACGAGGAGGGGGGGAACGATTGGTCGGCCGAGCTCCACGGATGGACGGAGGATAGCGGCATACACGTGTGCGATTGGGACGGCGTGGCCTGCCGTCCGGCTGAAGGCCAAGCCGACTACGTCCAACAAGGCTCCGATCAAGCGGGATCCGACCAAGCCGAGAATGGCTCGCCGAAACAAGTCGTGGCGGAGCTGAACCTGCCGTTCGAGGGACTCTCCGGCACGATCCCCACCGAGCTCGGCCTGCTCAGGGATCTCGAAGTCGTGACGCTGCGCAACAACGTGCTGCGTGGTTCCATACCGGACGAGCTGGCCGCCCTCCCCAAGCTCAGGTCTCTGGACCTCACGCAGTGCTTCCTGACCGGCGCCCTGCCCCAGCGATGGGCGAGCTCGCAGCTGACCACGCTCAACCTGGCGAATAATGCCATCTCCGGCCGATTCTTCAAGGACGGCTCCTCGCCCCACCTCTCTTCGCTCAAGCAGGTCCGGATGGAGAACAACCTGCTCACCGGAACCCTGCACGGTCCGACCCTCTCCTCGATGCCCAACATCCAAACCCTGAGTCTATCGGACAACGACCTCTCTGGTCTCATTCCCGGAGACGCCCTCGGATCCCGCCAAGGACTGCACCACCTCTACCTGGACGCCAACCACTTCGTGGGACCCCTGCCCTCGGGGCTGGCCAGGGGGGGCGCCCAGATATTGGAGCTGTGGGTGCAGGACAACGCGCTTTCCGGGACGGTGCCCGCGAGCTTCGCGCGGTTCGACACCCTGCACGACTTTTACGTCGATGGCAACAAACTGACGGGGGCGTTGCCGCCGGCCATCTGCGGACCGCAGGTGAACGCGGACTTCTTCGAGAATGTCCCGCTGGAGGCCGAGAGGAATTACTGCGATTCCATAGCCTGTCCCGCCGGGAGCGTGGCGCTGGAGGGGATGTATCCCTGCACGGAATGCCCCGGAGGAGAGGGGGCACGGTTGAAGAATCGTTACATCGGTCAGCAGGGCAAGTGCGTGGATGGCAGCCAGAGGGACATTCTGAGGCAGTTCAGGGAGGCGACTACCAAGGGCGGGGCGTGGAACGGAATCGATGACTGGGCTGATCCTAGTAGGCCGGTCTGTGATATGACCGGGGTGTCGTGTGATTCCCACGGGAACATCGTGAAAATCCACCTGAAAAACAGGGGTCTGCAGGGACACATCCCAGACGTTGTCGGGCTGCTGACCTTCCTCGAGGTACTAGACCTTTCTGATAATGCTCTCATGGGTTACCTGCCCAGTGATCTGCGATGGACCTCCCTCACCACATTGGACGTATCCGGGAATAAACTGAGGGGAACCATCCCACCGCTCCTGTGCAAGATGGAGGAATTGAATGGCAATGGGGACACAAATGGCTTCCACTGCGATCGCCTGGCATGCCCTGCAGGGACCTACAATGTAGTAGGTAGGGGGCGCCCAGGAAGCGGTGGTGACGGAGGAGAGGCATGTCTGCCATGTGGCGATGATAGCCCATACATTGCACAAAAGACATGCAAGAGTGTTGCCGAGGAGATGCCACAGGAGCATTTGGAGGGTCAATTGCAGGGGGGGTCCCAAGACCAGTCCGAGACTTATGTGCTCCCAAAGGATCCGGCAGTGATGCCAAAACAGCCTGTTCCAAAACAGCCAGCGCGTGAGGTGCCCCAGTCAGCGTGGAAGGACATTGGCCAAGTGACTGGTGATGTGGGCGGAAAATCTGAGGGCGTCTCCTTGCAGATCGGGTTGGGAATCTTCGGCATCATTGTGGGCACGTGCGTCATCGCGGCGGTCATATGCTGGGCTGTGCGGTTTGTCCGCCCAAGGCAGGAGAAGATGCGCGAGCGGGATGGCATGAAAGAGGCCCTGAATCGCAACTACAATGTAGACGATGCCGAGGACGACGAGGATGAGGACTACGAGGGTTACTCTGAGGGCTCATCTTACTCCCAAGACGAAGATAGCAGTCGCTACCGCGACCAACCAAGGAGGTCGCCACGTCGCAAGGGTGATGCCAGGCGGGAGGAGAGGTCACGCATCTACGAGGAGGACCATCCCGAAGCTGTTGGTAACAGCGACGACTACTCCTTCAGGGACGTCAATGAGCGCGACCCCACCCAATATAGAACACCCGCATACCGAGGCGGTCACCCCGACGACGATCTCTACGATGAAGACGACGCCGAAGGCGACGACGACCTCGGCGTCTCCTGGTCCCAACGGAGCGCGGCCGACTTCATCCGGGAACACCAGGGCATAGCGCTCAATCGTCGCGAGCGGTTCCAGAGGAGCCTGTCCGAGCAGCTCTCTCCCGACATCGGACGGCGCGCGAGGGAGGCGGCGTCGAACATTAACGTCGGGGCGAGGCGCAGGATGCACTCCGCCAAGGTCAAGAGGCTGGCGTCGTAGACAGCCTTGTTCAGTCTACGTTGCTCGGGTGGCCGTGTTTCGCCCTTTCCATATTCCATAGTGTATAATATTTTCATGACACGCTACCATATCTATTTCCAGATATCCTCAATCTTGCCTCAATCAAGCCGTTTTGGCCTACTCATGGCCATACTTCGTCTATCCGCTCTGCCGAGAGTTCCAAATTTCTCCTGGATGAGATCACAGCCTCGTATCTTCATTTCCTTCCAAAGCAGAGGCAAGGCTACGAGACGACAACGTCGAGGCACAAGTAAGTAGTGATAATAGGAATGCAAACACCTCTCTATAGATTGTCCAATGTACTTACCCGGGTCCGACCGCAGGCTACGAATGAAGCGTACCACGATGGGCGCCACCGCCAGGAAGATTGCCGCATATATGATGATGAAGAACTTGTTATACCGCTCCATGTCCTCCTCCTCCCGAGTCTTCCGCCAACGTTCGCCGCGGCTGCCACTGCTGCCGTTTTCGCTGCTGCCGCCGCCCTCCGCGATTGATAGGAACATGGTCAGGGCCACCATGGAGCGTATGATGAGGGTACTGGCTGAGTTCTTCATGTCTCGTACTTTTCCACCCTGACGCAACAGCTCCTCGTTGCCCCTCTGATGACTCTTCCCTGTCAAAGAAGTTGACGACGAGTACCATACGTGAACCTTGCGTGAACGTACTCGAGGAGAGGACGTGAGAAATTTCGAATTTCAAAATCGTGGCTGCGCAGTCATGCAGGTGTCTTAAGAAGTTGGGCACATTAAAGAGATTGAGGATTGAGAGGCCAGAGGCAGATCCCGGGTGCTACGATAACCGAGAAGAGGCAATCTTGTTGGTGGAACGTAGAATGGCCGCCTACGTTGCTCATCGGCCCACTCTGAAGGACGTATCGAACAGCCAAGCTCCATCGAGGTACAACCTGCGGCCCAGGAAAAAGGCGAGCAATGGGAAGAAAACAGGCAGAACGAAGCAAAAGAGACGTGTGGTCACCGCCCCAGACAAGAATGAATCCCACGTTGACGACATAGATCGAATCAACGCAGGCGATCCCCAATTCGTAACTGAATACGTGCATGAGATATACCAACACTTACGGTCTAGGGAGGCGTCAGCAGTTGTATTGCCAACTTATATGAAGGACCAGAAAGAGATCGACGAGAATATGAGGATGGTCTTAGTCAATTGGCTCATTGCATTGCACTCCAAACTGAAATTGGTCCCAGAGACGCTGTACCTGGCTATTAACATTCTCGATCGCTACCTGTCGCGGAGAAGCGTGTCGAAGCACGCACTGGAGCTCGTTGGAATCACCTCCCTCTTGATAGCGTCGAAGCAGGAAGAGTGTTGGCCGGTCGCATTAGACGATTGCGTCTACGTCTGCAATGAACCACAGACCAAGGTCGGCATCATGGGAATGGAAGAGGCCATCCTCAAGGCGATAGATTATCGTGTGAGCATTCCAACGGCACACGCCTTCCTGGTGCGGTACCTGATGGCGGGCCACGCGGACACACACATTGCCCAGCTCTCGTACTTCGTGCTCGACAGCTCTCTTACCAGCTACTTCTTGCTGAACTTCCTCCCAAGCCAGCTCGCCGCCGCGGCCGTCTTCATTGCCCGGCGAACGATGGGGAGAAGTGGATGGTCCCCAACTCTTCAAAAATATGCTGGATATTGTGAGGATGAGGTCGTACCAGTGGCACGCGCCGTGGTGGCCGTCAAGGCGTATTGCTCCGCAGGTCTTCACGCCGTGGACGAGAAGTATTCCTCGGAAGTGCACGGTAGGGTCTCGAGGGTTGTTTTATGCTGTGACCTTTGAGGTTTGGCGGACTTGAGGCTAGACATGGATGAGGTTTTGGTAGAGGACAGTTAGTGGTTGCAGATGGAACGGCGTTTGGAATGCATTCGATGCAACTCATGTCCGGAAAGGGAGTGGATCGTGTAGCAATCGTGCACATGGCATGGACAGGTTTGTAGCAATCAAGGTGGTGAGTTGGACTCCTCCTCTGATTGTCTACCTAATAAAAGCAATGCGGTAGGCCAGGTGCAAACGAACGCATGCATTAGTCGTTACCACTTCCGTTGAACCATCACGAACCTGACGGATAAGCCAAACGAAGCTTACTCGATCATAGCCTTGTAGCTTACTCGGTCATAAGTGAAAGTCAAAACCTACAGCTTTCATCTCTTTCGTATCCCAAAATCCCAAGGCAAAGAAATCCTTTGCTCGTGACATATCTATCTCATTGACCCAGATTGGCCCATAGATAGGTTAGGACGATTGACCCTGATCGTGATTGACCCATTGCTTTGGAATGTTTTCTTGCTCACATCAAGCCTTCGCTCTATTCTGTGGTGTGTTATGTTCGCTGATTGATATCCCAGCTACTCGCTCAGACAGGAATATGGACTGGAAGTTGAATTATCTCACAGGATTTGAGCAGCATAGGAAAAAGCCAGTACTTTCAAGTGACACTTGTCATGGTCCTATCTACGATCTGTTCATAAACCCCTTCCTCAACTTTTCAGAATTTTCATCAGCTCCGCTTCCATAGCATCCAAATAGGGCTGTGACCTCGGTGCATACCCCTCGTCATTCGCACGCAGAGCACCAAGCACGCTCTCCGTCGGCATCCACACCACCTCGCTCACTTCGGCCGTACCCAGAGCAAATCTGTCGCCGCCGGCACGGGTTATGAAATGGACATGCTCGTAGGCGTTGCAGCCCCCCATCAAAGCCTGCTCCGCGGGGATCACAAACGACAGCTTCAGTTCTGACTCGTCCACTTCCATCCCAAGCTCCTCGGCGAGTTCCAGCCGCGCCGTCTCCGCGATGCCTTTCCCCGCCTCGACGTGCCCGGCACTGCTGATGTCCCATCGCCCAGGGAAAGTATCCTTTGACATCGATCGCTTTTGGAGGAGGATCGATGAGGTGGCAGGATTGATAATCCATATGTGCACGGAGCAATGCCACATCTCATTTCTGTGTACACGAGAACGAGTCTCGATTTTGCCCGTGGATACTGGGCGATCGTGGTACGGGTCGAAGGACGCAGGCGGGGGTTGCATAACTTCGAAGCGCTCCGATGGATCTTGGGCGCTGTCCAGAGCGTGCGGATTCATCTCACTTGAGATTCGTTCGTCTGTCATTTTGTGATGTGAAGCGCAATTATTTGTTGTGCCAGCGAGGCTCAATCTTGACTAAATCCGTCGAGGTTCGTGTCGAACACTCGATCGAAACGGGGAGGGGGGGCAGCAGGGGGCAGGTAGGTGGGCTGGCTGAATAACTTCCGTTTCCGGCTCGAGCTCCCCCGGCTCCATGGAGCATTGATGACGATGAACGATGAATCAAGGATCAATCAAGCTTGGGAGCGCAGCGCTATGAACGTTGAACGTTCAAATGTTGAATGTTGAGAGATGTTGAGGAGTGGTTGAGGCAGAGGGAGCATGCAAGTTGTTCTCTGTCGCCCAGCGGAGCGCCCAGAGCGCAGGGAGGCAATATCAGGAGGAATGACACATGGATCCCCGTGTAGGCTTATGTTGTACCTACAATACCACAAAGAAAGTGATGTCACGATCCACTGACACTCCTCCTGAAAACCAAAGGTATCCTTTGTTTCTTTATGTCGCCAATTACATCATCTTTATGTCGCATCTGATTGATGCAATGATGGATCCACATTGCACGGCAGACTCGGTCGGAATATCTACCTACAGTACATAGCTTGGCGGCCGATGCAGGAGCTGACATGAAGACAGTGATACCGGTGGGTTTCTGGGAGCAGGGGTGCCGATTATGTAGGTAGATACTGATCAGTGGTGAATGGTAGTGAATAAAGTGTTGTGTTGGCCCTCTCTAGAGCATTACAGGTTGTCATTACTTAGTTTGAAAGCGTTCAAGATACCTACTTCTTGGCGTACGATGCAACAAAATGCTGATTGGAGACATTCCACAATTGCCTCGCCCCAGTACCAACATACATTCTGTAGACACCTGCTTCAAGTATTTCCATCTATCCTCAAATCCGGTACGTTACAATGCTGGCTGGAGACAATCCACATGACCTCCCCAATACCAAGCATTTGCGTTGATCCTTGAATTCTTATTGGCGAAGGTTGACTTGCCAAAGAAACAAAACAGATGACGAAGTGTCAGCGAGCAGGCCAAAGCAGCTGATAGAACTTCTTGTCTTTTGTCTTTCTTCGCCGTCCGACCGCTGGACACTGCCGGAGTGGTAGAAAAATGCGGGGCTAACAGTGATCCAACGTTTTGTGCAGGTGGAACATGATCGACCGTAGTCCTGCGACGATTGAAATGTGCCCGCATCTCGACAGACAAACTACGTTGTCATCTCCCGCCTCCGCCTCCGGTATCCTCCATCTTCACCATCCGAATCAACCGACTCAGCGGCACCTCCGGATTCCTCCTCCGAATCTCGTTCAACAAATTGTTCACGTCCCCCGCATCGTACTTGACTTCCTCCATTGCATGATCCGGACGATGTCGCTGGTTGAACCTCCCCACAGACGCTCCGTCTGCGCACTCCCTCAAATGCAGGCCGACGTCGTGGCAGGGACCGCAAAGGTCGAACCCGATTGCCTCGGGGCAGTCGGCGCATTTGTACCGCCGTCCGATGATGGGGTACGCTCCACACCCGTCGCAACCAGCGTAGAAGTGCACATAGTCCTCTTCTTCTGACCGCGTCGCTTCACCCGCTGGCGGGTTTTCCATCGAAGCTTTCGATGCATCTGCAGAGGAGGCAGCAGCCGGGCTGTGCGATGCAGTTTCGTCCTCCACCTGCGGCATGAGACCCCGACACGATCTGACGGACTCAGCGGCAGCCGCCCCGTACTCGTCCTCCGACAGAGCATCGCGCAATATCATTTCTATTGCGGCGCAGACCGATGGAGGTGATGAGGCCATCTTCCCGAAGCATCCGTCCACCGGACACGTTTTTTTCCGACGCGCGGTATCGCCCGACCCCCGGCATACCACGTGGCCGCACGTCAACACCGTCGGCGAGGCCGCAATGCCACCGCAATCTACACATGTGAAGGCCCTTCTGACGTCCAAATCGTCTCCTCCGTTCGCCGATTGCGGGACCGCTGGACTCTCGGCATCAAACTCCTCTTTCTCCCTCTTTCGCATCTCCTCCTCCCTCTCCCCCATCTCCCCACTAAACCTCGCGCTCAAATACGAATGCAGAGGCTTACAGACCGCGGGGAAGTGACGAAATTCGCTTCGGCAGAGGGGGCACGCGTGGGAGACGTCGAGGACGTTCATGGCGCGATGGAGGCACCAGAAGCAGAAGGAATGTCCGCAGGTGTTGACGCAGGGTTTGTGGAGGAGGGAGAGGCAGATGGAGCAGTTGAAGGCGGAGACGTCCAGGGAGGACTTCGAGGCCGGCGTGGAAGAGTGGGCCGTTTTCGTGTCGGGCATCGCGGCGGCGGAAGCGGCGGGCTTGTCCCGTTTGGAACGACGGCCCCGGTGTAGTGGGTTGGTCGCGCTGGCGGGAGCGCCGGTGGTTGGGGAGGAGGAGCCCCGGGTCGCCGACGACGATGACGCGATGCGATTGCCCATGAAGTTCTCAGCAATTCTCTAGCTTCGTCGATTGCAAACGGCGGCCGGGGTCCAGGGTAGCGGAGCGAGGCTACGGCGAGCGAGCAGGGGATCGACGATCGACGATCGACGGTTCGACGGGGGAGGATTGTGAGACGCCGCCGCACGTGCCGCCGCTGGATCGACCTCTGGCTCCGGCTACATGGGGTCTGGTCCTCGCGGCCACTGCACGACCCACTGCACCCGTTCCACGTCGTGCTATGCTATGGTATCTCGACGCCACGACCGCAGCTCGGTCCAACCATACCTAACGCGCGGTGACAACGGAAAATCTTCGTTCAGACCTACCGCCGCCGGCCGCCGCCCGCCATGGGATTTGGCGATATTTGGATAAGACCATTCATCGGTGCTGTTTCGCATATGGCGATAAACTTGAATACTACCATGTCTCATCAATAGTAATCTATTATGAATAATTTCGAATTATCATTTTTTCTGAGCATGTGATTTTGACTTCGATAAGTGCCGATCGCCAATACACATCAAATGATCCCAAAAAAATGTTCTTCTTTCCATCCAGAGATTCGTCGTGCCTCGGTGATTCGTCGTTTCTGTCGTTGTCATCGTTGGTGAATGGGTGAATCGTTTGTTCCGCGCGGGATGATAACGCCCCAACGGCTCGGCTCCTCGGCTCGGCTCGGTGTCGGTGCGCGCGTGCGTGCGCCGTCGCGGCAGTCGCCTCCCCGCCGCCGATCCCTCGAGCCCCATAACAACAACTTCTTCTTCGATATGACTAAGGCTGCTTCGGAACGATCGAGGGGAGCATCGGCTGCCAGGCAGTCGGTCGCGCGCCGTAGCCGGCGGAGGAGAGGCAGGAGCTGGAGGAGCAGGCCGCAGCCGTATTCGATGCCCCCGTCCGATCGCGACCGCGTCGTGGGACGGGTCGTCGCGTCTGCGATCGTGGTGGCCTTCTGGTCTATCTCGCTGGCAGCATCTGCGGCGGCGATGGGCGGGGTGGCGGCGGCCTTCGCTCCTCCTACGAGGCGGGGCGGTGGCGCCCATCTCATGCCACTTTGCGCGCAGCAACAAACGGAAACGCAACGAACGGAAAAGCAATCTCAACAGCATTCGTCGGGGCGACGATGGAAGAACCGTAGGCGCCGACAGACATTCCTGCCATCTCCAGTCCGCGACGTCTCCCCTCGAGAGGAGGCGGCATTGGGGGATCAGCTGGGGTACGTCCCTCCCAACGTCTGCTCCGTATCGGCCAGGAGCGGCAATCACGTCGATGGCAGTACCGTGGTAGCGGCTACTAACCAGGACGTGCCAATAGACACGACGAGCAGTGGCGTGGGGAGACCGATCGCCATCAAATCCTATCCCCTCCTGGTGAATCTAGTCGACGAAGGCGGCGAAATCAAAGGCAGGACGCCATTCCCAACTCTGTACTGGCTCACATGTCCTCACGCCTCCCGTGCAATCTCCGAATTGGAGCGGGAGGGATATGTCCGCGAATTCCAATCGAGATTGGAGGGCGATGAGAAGTTGAGTAAAGGGTGGTGGGAGTGCCACGAGGAGTATGCGCGCGAGAGATGGGCAATCTTGTCTGCGCAGGATAGAGATTGGCTGTTGGAAGATGTTGTTGGGAATGATGGAGAGAGGAGGAAGAGGGAGAGCATGAGGGAGATGATCGAACGCTCCGGAGTGGCCGGGACGGATCACCTAGGACTAAGAGAGAAGGACACCGAAGAAAGGGAGGATCATGCATTCGTTCCGTCGGTCAAGTGCCTGCATTCACACTATGCCCACTACAGGAGCCAGCTGGCGAGATCCCGTGCCGACGGCGACGACGACGGCGAGACGAGATTCAATCTCGTAGGCAAGTGGACGCACGAACAGTTGCTGGAGCGGTTCCCGGACATGGTGTTCTAAGGGGTCGGTGGATCCATTTTGTCTCGTAATAGGCTAAGATAGAGTGCAATTAATGTGAAGCAACATCCCTGGTTACATCAAATTGTAAAGGTGATCATTGATACGAGAGAATCTGTTACAACAATTGAGGTATTTCCAAAGTAAACTCTATTATTTTTTCTGCACAAACTTTTGATGTAAAAGACCGCAAGCCAGGTTACATTTGAATGAGCGACACAGACACCATGTGGTCATGGTCAATCAGATTATTTTCACCTATCACTGATGGTAAGGTTTTGCTGCAGCAGAAAAAACTAATGAGCTATGTCATATGAGGAGTGTCATTGCACAGTAGTATGGTAGTACAATCGGATGCATCAAATGGGACCATTCACATTCTTCTTTCGCTTCGAGAGTTGATACGTTCCACGATGCTTTGTATGCACAACTCTGCATGCATTCGGCGCGGGTCGCTCGGGACGACAAGTCTATGTCTAGCCACGCGCGCACAGACTGTTGCGATCCTATTCTCCAGAGCTAACGGCGGAGGATTCCCCCGACCTACGGCT
>JALLBE010000563.1:0-22033 GCA_036939795.1 Thalassiosira mediterranea
AGCCTCTAAAGTGGGTAAGCTCAAGCTCGTCAAAACCAAACAAAACCAAAGAAAAACAATGACGAAGCTTGGATAATGTTCAAGATAATCATGTGATCTGAAACAAAGTTTTACCCCATCGACTCCATACTCCCTGATCCCGAGACCGGAGACCGAGACACAGACACCATGAACATGAACCCCGCCCCATGAACCATGAACCGCCCAGCCAGCGCCAACAGAGCCAACGACGACAGCACACATTGAACACCTTTGAACACCATAGTTTGTACCGGGACGCCGCGACCAGGCGGAACGGACGGTTCCATTCTCAAAACCCGCACGCAGTGATCGACTGACGGAGGCGCGGCTGCCACATCACAACGGACGCTTCACCAAGATATTGATCGCCCCTCACCATGTCCGACGAATTGCCAGCCTTCATATGGTCCGCGGCAACGACGGATGTTCCAAGGGATGTGACCCGCGTCGAGCTGGCACCAGATGTCACCGGGCTCCGTGAATTTGCGTTCAAAGGATGCAGCCAATTGGAGGAAATTGTGCTGAATGAGGGACTTCGGCAAATTGGGAAGGGTGCATTTGAGGGATGTTCATCTCTTCGACGCATCACGCTCCCATGCACTGTCATTGAGCTTGGTGACCTTGCATTTTATAATTGCGTCCAACTGGAGGCGGTTGTGTTGAACGAGGGACTTCCGAAAATTGGGAAAAGTGCATTTGACAGGTGTTCATCTCTTCAGCGCATTGATCTTCCTTCCACTGTCTCTGAGCTTGACGACTTTGCCTTTTATAATTGCAGCCAATTGGTGGTGGTTGTGCTAAAGGAGGGACTTCAGAAAATTGGGGCCAAGGCATTTGACAGTTGTTCATCTCTTCAGCGCATAGATCTTCCCTCCACTCTCACTGAGCTTGGTGACCTTGCATTTAATGATTGCAGCCAATTGGAGTTGGTTGTGCTGAATGAAGGTCTTAGGGAAATTGGGCGATATTCATTTCGCAGGTGTTTATCTCTTCGGCATATCGAGCTTCCTTCAACTGTTACCGAGGTTGGTCAAGGTGCATTTAATGTCTGCAGTAGATTGAAGGAGATTGTCCTGAATGAAGGTCTTCGGAAAATTGGGAAAGTTGCATTTGGCAGGTGTTCATCTCTTCGGCATATCGAGCTTCCTTCCACTCTCACTGAGCTTGGTGACCTTGCGTTTCATGTATGTGAGGAATTGGAGTTGGTTGTGCTGAATGAGGGACTTCAGAAAATTGGGAACGCTGCATTTCGCAGGTGTTCATCTCTTCGGCACATTGAGTTCCCTTCCACTATCACTGATGTTGGTGAATCCTCGTTCTGCGGTTGCAGCCAATTGGAGGTGATTGTCATGAATGAGGTGAACATTGGGAGAAATGCATTCCGTGATTGTAATTCTTTGAAAGCAGTCAAGATGTGTCACTCCCGCAACTTTGCAAGATCAGTAAACTCTGTTTCCCTCAGTACTCGGGGAGAAATCTTGAGTAAGATGAAGGAAGTCCATGGTGCAAAACTCCCTGCATATGGTTATGTTGAAGTCTCAAAGTCACGAAGTGGAACAGAGGGGTTGAGACAGGCCGCTGAATACAGCACTCGCCTTCTTGACAACATTGCCGACCTTTTGTCTCACTATGTAGCAGTTGACGGGAAGTTGAAACTTGTTGATCGGGCCTTCTCAGCATTGTGTGCCGACGGCTTCCCGGGTACAGCTGGAGATATAGTTTTGCAACTCCTTGCTTATGAATAGGCAGGAAGAGCAAGGAGATTTGTAACATGGATTCAGATTCCTACCTTAGTAGATATATTCAACACCTCAAGTATCCACTTTCTAGCTTAGGCTCTATCATACTTGCTCAAAGCAGTTCTATGAAGGGTCTGATGATTCAACCTCAACATCTTGTGAATGAATGTTACGCGAGCAAAACTGAAGATTGACCTACTTTTGGTTTCTATTGGAGGATATGCACACAGTTTCACCTAACTTGGTATATCGTCAAAGGGATGGTATCTGAAACTCATCCCAAATTGATATGGAGGAGCGCGGCAGTATTATGGCACTAGGTACATACGACCCCTGAAAGGAGAAGGCCTTGATGATTGATGATGCCCACATCGCTGGACGGGTGCCCGCGCATCATCCCATCCGCCTGGACGGATGTGCACCCATACGGCAGGATGGCGGCAAAGCACATTCCACCCCTTCCCCTTCCCCGGTTGGATACAAAGAAAGAGCACCCCCAATATCTCAAGATGGCCGGATCAGAAATCATCGACGCGCAATGATGGGCAACAGCATCCTCCGAAACTCCTCGTAATCGATCACCCCGTCGCCGTTCTCGTCGAATTCGTCCACCATTGCCTTCAGCGTGGCGTCCCCCACCATCCCCACCCCGGCTGCAACCCCCCCGGCCGACCCCATCATCATCTCGCCCTCCGCCTCAGCGGCTTCCCCTCGCACCCTCCGCAAATCGTCGACGGTGACGCATCCCTTATTTTCTGAGTCGAATAATCGAAAATACATCCGGGCTTCGTCCTCCCCATCGCGTTGGGCGTATCCCCCCTCGGCCAATATCCTCGTCGCCGTCGACAGATCTATCGATTGCTGCCCCCGACGACCATCGTCGTTCGAATCGTCGACCTCGTCGTCCTTCCCCTCCACCACCCCCTCCTCCTCCCCGATTTTCGCCAACATGCCTCGAATCTCCACACTGGTCATTCGAAATCCCAGGCTTCGCGCCATGACCTCGAACGTTTCCAAATCCACGCACCCGGAGAGGGAGGGGTCGAATATCCGAAATATCGTTTCTATTTCGCGAACGTGATGGTCCGCCAGCCCGAGCTCGTAGTGTCGGTGCGACGACGACGACGACGACGATGATGGGTCCGATGAAGAAGGGGCTCCGCCCGCCGGCGGGGAGGGCGACGTGGATGGGGAGGAGGGGGGGAAGCGGTGGGGAGATTCGAGCGGCCGACGCAGCCGATCGGCGCGGGCTTCGTCGGCGGAGGGAGTCTCGGCTCCCATGTGAAAGCACGATGAAAGGCGAAGAAGCGCGCGCAGCCGGCGGTGATGGGGAGGCGGGAGGCGGGATGGAGAGCTCAAAGACTCAAAGCGGATTTTGATTTCCGCCGGCCGCCGGCCGCGGCGACGCCAATAATGGGAACCAGAGGGGGTTTAGAATTGTAATTTACGTTCTTTTTGTTAAATAATTTATTTGTATTCGAAGCTTGAAATGTGTTATTTTTAGAGCCCTGATGTAAACCCTACATCTGATCCACATCATTTGTCATTTTTGACCCCATGGCCCCCCCGTCCCGACGTCGCGTCCTGCCCCCCCGGACGCTCGCCGCCCACGGCGCCGCCCCCATCTACGACCGGAGTGGTGGCGACCTCGCCGGCAATGGCGGAGTTGGCGCGGGATTGACGGCGTCGTCGTCGTCGCCGCCGCCCTTGTCGCCCGTGGGCATATCGCTTGTGGGATGGGAAATAACGACGCGGAGCTCCTCCATCGGAGACGAGGCGGGGATGGACGGATTGACCCGCCTGCTGGAGGGGGTCGCCAACGACTGCGGCGACGACAACGACGACTATGATTATGACGGCGCTCCCCCCCTGGACGACGCTGGTCACTCTGGAAACTCTGGCGATGATGCAGGGGAAGGCGGCGCGTCTCGCGATGCCGCCGGTCATGGGAAGAAGAACGAGGACGGAAAATTATCGGGCGGCGGCATCGTCCCGAGGAGGAGGCGAAGACTGTGTGTCCCCGAGATCGCCTTCCTCGACGCCTCCGTGGTCCTTCGACGTCGGATCGACGGCGACGGTTCGGGCGATGGGCCGACGTCGCGTCCTTCTTCTTCTTGGGGGATGCGCTTCGCGGCCCGCGACGCGCTGCTGGAGTGGGCCGAGGCGCATCGCGACCTGCCGACCCATCCAGCCCTCGACGTTGTCGGCCCGCCGGAAGCACCCTCGCGGACCGTTGGGAGGGAGTGCAGGGGGGTATCCGTGCTAAAGACCGCCGATGCCGGGGCCTGGTCGGAGAGGAGGCGGTCGGGTGGCGGGACCCAGCATCGAATGATGGAAGGAGGGGATGCGGACGAGTTCGGAGAGGACTCAGCGGCCGCGGCGGCGGCGGTTTCGGGAGATTCCGAGTTTTACTACGATTGGACCTTCTCCACGCCCTACGCCGGCACCGTCCTCCGAAGCAACGTCGGAAAGACGGACGCGGACATCGGCAATAATATCAACGATCGCGCCTCCTGGACGCCCCTGCCCGAATCCCGCATACCCTTCCATCTCCTCCGCGACACGTCTCTCCCCATATTATTATTCGACGACGTGCGATTGTACGAGGACGACCTGCACGACAACGGCGACGTCTCGTTGGGCGTAAAGGTGCGCGTCATGCCCGCGTGCTGGTACGTATTGCAGCGATTGTTCGTGAGGGTGGACAGGGTGGCGGTGCGGTGTCGGGAGGTTCGATACTTTTGCCTCCTCGATGGCGGTGGCGGGAGGGATGTCGGCGTGGAGGAAAACGTGGTGTACAGGGACGTGACTTGGCGGGAGGCATCGTGGGACGAATTGCCCGGGCTGTCGTTGCCGACCGACCCGGCCGCCTGGAGGGAGGGCGGGGGCGGCGGCGCAACGATCGCGGCGCCATCGTCGTCGCCGCATCCCCCGCTGGAGGCGCTGCTGGCAAGGCTTCCGAACGTCTCTCTGCCAGAGGACCTCCCGAGGCATTCTTTCTTTCGGGCTGGTGAATAGGCGGTGTGTTTTGTTTTTGGTGATATAACATGCGAGTGTAGCCCAGCATCTGTATGGAGCATCAGAATCGCACCTTACCACCTTCTAGTTGATTTGTGCTGAGCCAATCGAAAATTATTATATGAGAGAGTATGAGAGATGGAGTGGTTTGATTCCATCGCCGTAACCTATGCCATGGATTGAACAGACAGTGCGATTTTTGGTGTTCTACTTGAAGATGGCCTAGAGAAGTGGACATGGTTATTTCAGGTTATTTCCTAGTTCAACTCATTTAGGTGTGCTTACCTTTCTCACTGCTTGTGATGTGGCTGTTATCAGCCATCTGTTGCACAACTCATATCACAATGAACATGGGTTTTATTTTCTGAACGATCGTATTGGTGCAATCCGCTCCTCTATGCGGTCAGCATCCTTTCTGTCCTTGCTCGACATCCCATCGTAAGAGACTTTATAGGCACGAAAAATTTCGTTCAGTTCCGCCTTGGTCACCCATCCGAGAGTACCTCCGGTGTGGAGGCTTATGGCATAACACTTTTTCACCTTTTCCAACGACTCGATGTGACCTGCTCTGGCCGCGACCTTCCAGTGCATTACTGCTCTCATGGGGCTGTCGATGTCCTCTTCAACTTCGCCGAGCAAATATCTGGCCTTATGGCTCCCACCGATAGCAGCATTCTCCAAATAGTGTTTGGCTTTGTGCAAATCTTTTTTGACACCGTGGTCGCCAATCTTGTACACGATGCCAAAAAATAATTGCCCCTCCGCACTCCCGAGAGACGCCGCCCTTTCCATCAGTTTGAAGCATTTCACTTTGTCCCTAGGCAGGCCAAAGTCTCCATTTAGATAACTCGACCCCAGCAACACCATTGCCTCGGCATCATCCCGATCGGCGCGGTCACTTAGGCTAGCGACATAGTCCGAGTTGTTTTCGATATTCTTTACCCTACAAAATGGGCAGAGCATATCCCCTTCCGATGCAAAATCCATCGCATAAAGGCAGCCAATGCAAATAATCTTGCCACAACAAAGTTGGTACTTCGTTTTCTCAACATATATTGGGAGGGGGATGTAACAGACAGGGCAATCTTCGCTCGGGGGGGGCTGTTTGAACAATTCCTCATCGCGGAGCTCAGCCGCGCGTTGTCTGCATGCCTTCTTGTGCATCGGTCGGTGAGCTTTCTAAAGAGTAGTGAGGCGATGAAAATATCTGAGAGATACTTTGGCACCGAGAACATCGTGCTGAATGCCATCAACCATACCTGGCACGCTGCGTCGCAATATTTTGCCAGCTTACAAGCGGCGCACGTCTTGAGCTTGAGGCCGTCGCCGGCCTTGCCGCATGCGGCGCACGCCGACACCTCATCGGAGGTGCTCATCGTATCTGTGAAGGGGCGAGAATGAGTCGCAAGGGCGCGGGTGTTCGAAGGCGCAGCGCTGCTGCCAATCTATCTCACAACATACCTCCCCTTCATCCTCCCCCTTTTGGATAGGATATCAGCACGGTGCCGCCAGGCAGCTGCTCCCCTCACCATTCAATTCAACCTAATGAATGGTTTATTGTGCAGCATTTTGTTAGTCGGTGATTGTGATGATGGTCGCAAGAGTTTTGTGTAGAAAATATACATGGGAATAGTAAAAAAATCATAAAATTTGTCAGTGGTCCTGTCGAACGTTATAATCAGCACAATGCCGCAGCACTCCTACAGGACTGCATAGGGTTCTCATTTTTACTGGGACTGGATCAAAGTTGCAAGGGGGGCGGAAGCGATATATTCTGTGGGGAACGGTTCGTGTTTGATATGACCGCCCCCGTACCACCCGTACGTATTTAGATAGGGTCTTGTCGCGAGCGGAATCTTACACTTAAAATAGAGTTTTGTCGCGATTTTAGATATGCTAAGTCAAAACCTTTCCAACTATAAGGGGGCGGAAGCGATATTCTGTGGGGAACGGTTCGTGTTTGATATGACCGCCCCCGTACCGTACCTACGTATGTACATATCTACACATCATATTCACAGAGGTCCATCAACGACGAGTGCGACGGGCGGGGTCCGCCCCCCCCGCCATCCGACCTAAAACAAATAATAAAACAAAGCACCGTGCTGCAGCGGCGTACGCCGCCTTTCATAAACATTGAAGCTCAGGCCATGGCACCATGATGTGTGACCATGGCCATATCATCCCTCAGTCAGGTGGAAATATTTCGGGGTACTGCTACGTCTGATTCTGTATGAATTTTTCAACTGAATATTGTACGTTTTTTCAACGTTAGTTGTGTGAAGGATTGAGCCTTATTCCAATCCCATATTCCCCGACCGTCTGGCTCCGCCCGCAATCCAGCCCACTTGTCCGTCCACCGCGACCTCCAACTGTGCTCCAACTAGCTTGGTCCAACTGCCAACGGGTCGTCCAAACAAGTCCAAATCCGCACGCCTTCGCCCGACGGACGCCGCCGCCCTAGAATCGGCATTGCCTACGTTACAGCCTTAGCCACCAAAAGGAACAGCACGATGCCGAGGCCCGACGTTGACCAACTCGATGAACAGATAGGGAGGTTGAGGGGAGGGGGGACCTTGTCAGAAAATGAGGTCAAAGTCCTCTGCGATAAGGTGAGGAATCAAACTGCGGCCGTCTTGTTTGCATAGCCCTCTAACCGGTTATTTCACTGTGCCCTTCACTAATCTTCAACAATTCATCTCGTTTTCTTCCCCGACCCTTCAGGCGAAGGAAATCTTGCAGGAAGAATCTAACGTTCAGCCAGTGAGCGCCCCCGTCACCGTCTGCGGCGACATCCATGGTCAATTTTACGATCTCGCGGAGCTTTTCAGGATCGGAGGGTCTTGCCCAGAGTCAAATTATTTATTCATGGGGGATTATGTTGATAGGGGGTACTACTCACTGGAAACTGTCACGCTGCTGGTGGCTTTGAAGGTTCGCTTTAGGAATCGCATTACCATCCTCCGTGGTAACCATGAGAGTCGTCAGATCACTCAGGTGTAAGTTTCACGACCTGACTTTATCCCCAATATCATTGGCAGCCTGCCCTCAACACTCAACATCTCCTTGCGAAATAAAATCACAGCTACGGTTTCTATGATGAATGCCTTCGAAAATATGGTAATGCCAATGTTTGGAAGCACTTCACCGACACCTTTGACTACCTTCCCATGACGGCTGTGGTCGCGGACCGTATCTTCTGTCTCCATGGCGGTCTCTCCCCCTCAATTGACACCCTTGACCATGCGAGGGACTTGGACCGCGTGCAGGAAGTCCCCCATGAGGGGCCCATGTGTGATCTTGTCTGGTCAGATCCTGATGACAGGTTAGTCAGCCTCAACCCCCCCACCCTCCCCCCCACCTTAGGCTTGATGTAAAGTTGAGGTGTCTTATGATTTTCTTTTGTTCATTTCATAGGTGTGGTTGGGGGATCTCTCCGAGAGGAGCAGGTTACACGTTCGGGCAGGATATTACTGAACAATTCACCCATATTAACAACCTCCACTTCATTGCCCGAGCCCATCAGTTAGTCATGGAAGGTTACCAGTGGCAGCACAACCGAACGGTAGTGACTGTCTTCTCGGCTCCCAACTATTGCTACCGGTGCGGCAACCAAGCTGCCATAATGGAAGTTGATGATGATGTTGATCATGTCGACAAGGAAGCAATTCATGATCATATCAAATTGTGAGTCTTTCTCAGCTTTTAGTCTTCTTGATACACTTTCCCTGGCAGCTACCCAGAGTGTACTAATCTTCGTCTATGCCTTTACCCAGCTCCCAATTTGATCCAGCTCCCCGTGATGAGAGTTGGCACAAGAGCCCCCGGACTCCTGACTACTTCTTGTAGGCGCATACAACATAATTTCATTGTTTCCGTTGAAGGTTGAATCGAGGATAGAGTGTTTTGGGTTTGGGTCGGCGCGTTAGGCTGGTGATTGGGGTGGTGGTATGATGTAATGGTGGGAGAATGGCAGTTTTGCATCTCGTGAGGAAGCGGTTTGGTTAACAGACGGCAGTGGCAAGAGGATATTTTGTCTGATGGGAATGATAAATAGTTCCAATGGAAACTCATGCCACCTACCGTGCATGAGATGTTTGGAGGAAGTTGGTAAATGTTTGGCAGTGGCAGTGGAATGTTCTGCAGCCACATGGGTGACTGCGGAAATAGACTCAGCTGTCTGTAGGTGGTTAATTTGGGAGATAACAGGTAGGAAGCAGATCTGCTTGCATAGATTACTGGGACTGTGGTGTTCTTGCGTAGTTTGGAATTCGGGCCCTATTGTTGCAGAAGACTCTACAATGTCTACCTACTTGGCATCCACCTTATCCTGATACTTAGGACAGATGAATTAATCCATCTCTTTACATGAATAGTTCTGACGGTTCGTGATTCCAATCCGCCCCCAGCACATGAGCCTCATATCAGATATCAGCTAGTGCCCCCCTCTTCCTTTTCAACTCCTCTGGCACCACCCACATCATGACTACTTCCTTCATCCTCGGGAAAAACATCCGGCATTGAGCCTATCTTCGATTCCAACAGAGCCATCTGCTTTTCCAGAACTGTCAACTTGTGATCGATTCCTTCGTGGCAGGCATTGGCATCGGCGATGAACGAATTCAAAAAGGCGCCAGTAGTAGAGATGTACTGGTGGATGACGCTGCATGCGACGCTCGATTCGAGCGGGGGCAATCCGCCGAAAACTTTCCGTTCTTTCCGGTGCAGCAGGTCTAGCTGTTCGGATCTTTGGGCGTAGCTCAGTGACGGCGCGATCGACGATTCGACGGGAGGGAGATCCGTGCTGTCGAGGTTACTTTGGTCATTTCCAGTGGCAGGCTGTTCGGTGGACGGTGTGTCCCCAGATACGCTAGCGACAGCCACTTCATCGGTCCGTATGGCCGCAGATGTTCTCTCGAGCTCTTTTGCCCGGAAGGACGGCAACGGGGGCAGTGCCGCGCCCGTCATGGTTAATGAATGATTCCGATCTCAGCAGAGACAACAATTGTACGGCGGCAAGTGTCGAATGGATTCCTCCCCCGGCAGAATAGCAGATAGTATTGTACGAGATCCTCAGCCTCCAGCGCCGCGGCGAATCAAGGTAAGAATCTATCCGGGGTTACGTAGTTAGGTATTCCAGTCGTATTGTACTTGCAACTCTACTCATATTTAATTTGTTAAAAATCTAACTAATTTGTGACCCTCATTCAATCCCTCTCTCCACTCTCCACACGAGGGGAGAAACGATCGGATCCGACGTCCGACGGGTTGATTTGGGATTTGGCAATGCGTGCTTGGTGCTGGTGCTGGTGCTGGTGCTGGTGCTGGTGCTGGTGCTGGTGCTTGGACTGCCAGCTTCTGCTCTGTTCAATCAAGCACTGTATTGCAGATGCAACACATTCACGTAACATATATCTTTTGTGCCCCCTCGTTCAAGAGAGGAGAAAAACCTTGGTTGGATTGGAACTGAAGCTATGGTGACGTACTAGAGATATTGCACATTGCAATACGGTGGTACCATAGGTGCAGAAGGTGCAAGCCCGATGATCTCACTTGTGGTGAAGGCAAAAACAGACATATTTAGTATTCAAGCGACTACCATACGAAACTCGGAGCAAATCATCTTCCTGTCACCCACTGACGCCTTTATGCATCTACTTCCTCTCTCAATTCCTCGTGCTTTAACATGAAAGTTGACCCCGCCGTCTCTCTCACACTCTCTCCATCCCCCATGTGTCCCATCTCACCTGCCTACACGAGCTGCTCGCCCTTGACGTTCCCGCCGTTCGCCTGGGGGGGCGGAGCGCCGGGATACTTCCCCCCTCCCGCCGGACCCCCGGGCATGCCCCCGAACCCCCCGCCCATGGGGGGCACGGAGATGGCCTGCCCGGCGGCCGCCTGGCTCTGCGCCCACATGGCCCCGGCACGGAAGGCGTCCCACATCTGGTACTGCAGATTTCCGGGTCCGCCCATGTAGGGGGGCATCATGAATCCGCCGGGGGGGACACCTCCTCCGGGGGCCATCTCGGCCTTGACCGCGTGGTGTGGGGAGGGATCCTCGGCCTCGGGGGGGAAGCGTATCTGCTCGCACCACTTGACGGTGATCTTCTTGGAGGATATGGTGGCGTAGAAGGTCTTGGAGGGGTGGATCTTGGTGAGGTCGTCGGAGATGTCCACCTCGGCGGCGGCCGCCTCCGCGGCGTCTGTGCCGTTGGATCGGGGTATGCCGTCGGCGTTCTCCTCGGGGCGCTTCTTCTTCCTCTTGGCCGGGCGCATGCGTCCGCTGTCCGCGCCCTCGGGCGGGGCGGGCACGAGCTTGACGTACACGCACTGGTAGGGCGGAGTAGTGTGCCTGAGGGTGTTACGGCAGTGATCTCGAGTGTAGTTCCTTTCCTTGCACACCTTGCAGATGGGCTCGCGGGCCATGCACCCGTCGGCCGGCCCGCGGCACATCTCGGGTATCTGCTGCAGCTCGGCGGTCACGGGAATGTCGGCGTAGGTGTAGGGATCGGCGTCGGAGACCCTCTCGAGGACCTCGTCGCTCAGGGTGACCACGACGTAGGTGCTCTGCCACGGGAGGGCCTTGTGCCCGTCTCGCTGCCTGCACAGCTCTCGACTCCTGTAGTTCTTCTTGCATCGATCGCAGACGGGCAGCTTCCGCTCGGGGAAGGGGACTTCGAACATTCGCGGCATACCCGGGGGGTGGACGACGCAGCACGCCGTGCCGGGAGGCTTGGTCTTCTCGGGCGCGGCGGCCGCCGCGGGGGCGGCCATGGGGGGAGGCATCATCATGCCCGGCATGCCGTAGGGTGCGCCCATGGGGGGCGGCATGCCGCCTCCCATCGGACCCATGGGGGGCATCATGGGAGGCTGGGGGGGGAAGCCGTAGGGGGACATGCCGTAGCCGGGGTAGCCCATCCCGGGGGGCGGCATGCCGCCTCCCATGCCCATGGCGGGCGCGGGAGGGGGCTGCTGCTGTTGGGGCGGCGCCTGCGCGGCGGCGGGGGTCGGGGGCGCCGGAGGTTGCCCCCCATCGCCGCCCGGGGCTGCCGGCTCAGGCTTGGCCTGGGCCGGGGGAGGGGCCTCGGTCTTGGCCTCGACCTGGCGTCGAGGATCAACGCGTCGTCAAGTCATCGGAGTTCGCAAGAAGGGGGAAGGTGAGCATCACGCACGAGGCTCCGAACGATAGATGGCCATCAACTCTCTTCGGTCGTCATGGTCCAGCCATCCTTCCTCCTTCAGCCGCACCGCTGCGGCGACGATGCCTCAATCGAACTGGAGACGGAGGACGAACTGCTCACCTTCAAGGCCACCGCCATTCCGCCTTCGTCCGGCGACACCATGATGGAATTAAGGAAAGCTGATAGCTGCTATTCGATCAATTGAATTGAATAAATAGACAATGATGACTGCATAAATAGAGCATTCTCGTGCACCCTGTGCTTTTATGCGCTAAATCAAGCTTTCAGTGAGGGAACCACTGCTAAATTGCTAAATCACCAATCAACACAACGGGCGAGCTTTGATTTGAGGCACGAAAAAGAAAAAACGAACGATGACGAAACCAGAACTGCAATTTCGAAGCCACATGAGCATGAACTGTATGCGTTGGGATTATTGCCATTGATATCCATGACAGCTGTTTGAGTTCTGGTAGCGCAAAGCTGTCAAGATCGAGAAGCTGTCAGGGATATGGTACTAACTCTGGTATTCCTTTGTCATTTCAGGTGAAAATAAATAATATCTTATCAAACAATACAAATATGATTTTCATTTACCCCACCCCTATCCGCACGAGCCGTTCATTTCCACGCCTCAACTTCGCTTCGCCGCACAATCGTCATCTTCATTTTTTGTTGCCCGGCGACGGGAAAACTCAACGACACCGCAACCATGGCGCCCTCCGCGAACGGGAGCTCCGCCAAGGAGTTCTACGAGGACGAGAAGCACCTCATGAAGCTATGCGACTTCCTGCGGAGTTCGGAGGGACCTCCCGTCCGCGAGGCCATCGAAATGGACAAGCGGGTTTACTACATCAAGGGTGAGAACCAAGGCTGAAGTGGCCGCCGCGTGGCGCCGTCTTCCACGTGAAATGTGAAATTTTGCTTTATTCGGCAGGCCATGAACCTGCTATGTTGCATCTTCGACGAAGCCGATAAAATTATGTCAATGGATGATGTCAAATATCTCACCTCGTCTCGTCGCGCGACGTCCGAACCGTTGATTCGATTGATTCATCGACAGGGGAGAAGCTCGTGAACTTCATGGTCGAGCCGAAGAAGGGGACCAAGTGGCCCAAGGACCTTCCGAAGTTCAAGTCGCGGCCGGACGCCATCGCTGTGTGCAAGGACTTGTGCGCCCACCAGTTCATGCATAGGTCGGAGAAGGTTGCCAAGGGAGAGCTCGAGGTGAGAACGATGAACTTAGAAAGAAAATAATGACTCGTTCAGGGGCGTATGATTATTTCAATGGCCGCATTTTTTAGAGTCGCCGATCGGACCCATGCTATGTCCACATTGGTGCTACTTGCTGCCTAGATTAAAGTCAAGGGACTCCTCTCGTTCGGATGTAATTGTCTTCGGGAGCTTCGGCTCGCATGGGCAAGTTGCTGCTCTGGGAGGGGTCTTGATCTACAACATGCTATCATGGTCCCACCATCCTTGTATGCTATTGTGAATTTAATCCTCACACAATTTTCCCCCTTTGCATTCGTTGCTCGGTGCAGGTGAGTCATTGCTGGGAGAGAAGTCTACCTTCGTGGCAGGCCACTCTGGGGTTACCCTTCTTTTAAGTGGCTGTAGGCGGGGAAGAGATTGAATATCAAATGATGGCAACATTTTTTAGAGTCGCCAATTGGACCTTCGCCATGTCCCCATTGGTGCTATTTGCTGCCGAGATGAACTGTCAAGGGACTCCTCTTGTGTGGATGCAATTGTCTCTGTGGGCTTTTGCTCGCATGGGCAAGTTGCTGCTCTGGGAGGGGTCTTGATCTACGACATTGTTTTACTTTCCTTCAGTAAAGGGAACTGTGTGGAGGAAGCGGGATGATAGTTGAATAGCGATGTGGTGTAGATGGGTCTGATCGTGGGGTCGTTACGAGACTTCAGCTTCTTCCTTCGTCTTGACGAAGTTGAAATGGACTCATCAACAACCAACTGATGAAACTGTGCGGCATGGATTGTGTTTGGTCAATCTCACACTTCTTGCCTCCATGTTGCAGGTTTCCCGGGTTCGTGACTTCGATGAGTCAGCTTATTTCACCTGGATATACGAGGGGAACAAAAAGTTCAGCCACCTCATGACGACGTGCCTTATCATTGGCTTCCTCTGCTGCACATGCTTCCCCATCTGGCCCAACTTCCTCAAAGTCTTCGTCTGGTACATGTCGGTGTCCCTTCTCATTTTCATCTTCTTCCTCATCACCTTCCGAGCGCTTCTCTTCCTTTTCGTCTGGGTGCTTGGTTATGAGTTCTGGTTCCTTCCCAATCTCTTCGATGAGTCGTTGGGTTTCTGCGAGTCCTTTGTGCCCGTGGTATCCTGTGAGAAGACGAAGGATGGACAGTTGATGTACAGGATCGGAGTGTTTGTTGCCTTCTTCTCCTTCTGCTATTGGGCTGTCACCCAGCCATCGGAGTTCGATGGTTTCGTTAAGGGACAAGGAGACTTCATTAAAGACCTGTACGCGGGAACACTGCTTTCGGACATGTCTCAG
Source organism: Thalassiosira mediterranea (assembly GCA_036939795.1). Lineage (NCBI taxonomy): Eukaryota > Bacillariophyta > Thalassiosirophyceae > Thalassiosirales > Thalassiosiraceae > Thalassiosira > Thalassiosira mediterranea. The sequence continues at coordinate 14,491 of JALLBE010000563.1, forward strand.
AAGGATAAGGAGGACATCGACAAACCTAAGATGCCCTCACTTGAGGACCTGCTGAAGAAGTTAGACTCGGAGGATGAGGAGGAGGAGAGGGAACTGTCAGAAGAAGAGGCAGCAGAGAAGTTGTTGGAAAGCCTTGTGGATGATGAAGACGAGGATATCGAGGAGGACGAGGACAAATATTAGTCTATGAATATGGTCTGTGACTACTGAAATCTTGGCTATTTATAATCCATCACCAGCAAATAGTGCGTACGAGTTATCAGATGCCATCAGTGCACCATAGATCAAAAATTGTCATCACTATCTTCATCCAGATCGAGAGAACCACTCATCTCACTGCCATTGGAAATTTGTTCGCTTCCACCTGAAGATGGTTCAGAGTCTGACTCCTCGTGTCTGTTAAATCGGCGTTCATCATCTCTTGAAGTTGAACTGGTTGACATAGCTTCAGTTTTCGATACATCCTCATCGCTGCTCATGGAGACCTTGTCTTCTTCACTGAAGTCCATTGCTTTGGCCGGAGATGGATTACCCTCATCGGAGCGCCTGCGAGAAACAGAGAAATTGTATGCGCACTTAGATGAACGCACAACCAGCCAAATAAGATACCGGCCATTGGTCAGTGCTCACTCTGGCGCGGTGCTGGTTTCGCGGTCTTCGCCCCCATTCAATATCCGCATTTCTTCCTCTCGAAACTTCTTTTGCATGCGTCTCATTGAACGGTCTGCCTTCTTTTGCCTCTCCACTGCAAGAAGCTCGAAAGACGACAACTCCTCCTCCAGATAGTCTACGTTGCGCAAACGAACTACATATCGTTCGTATTCCACCTGAAGCTCCTCCTCCAGCTGTTCGTACTCATCCATGTATGCCGGCCTCACATGCTTGAGGCTCTCGAGACGCTTTGAGGTGCGCTCCAAGTCAATAGTCTTCTTCCGTATCTTTTCCTCCATTCCTCGCTGGTTCGAAATCAACAACTTGCATTGTTTGTCGAGCCGTTCAATCGCAGCGTTAGTGCTAATCAAGACATCTGCGACGCTAGACTCTATGCGGTCCAGTTCTGGACCACCTCCAGGCCCTGTCCCTGCTCTCACGAATCTCAAAGCCTTCTCTCGAACGTTGCTGTTTTCGCGTTCCTCTGCCAAAAGCTCCGAGACCTTCTCACTAGCATCGTTGATATCGTTCACTAGTGCCTTTGCTTGCCTCGTTGCTTTGAGCGTCGTCTCCTGATCAAAATCCTCCTCCGATGAGGTGGAAGTCTCCTCGTCCGCCAATACCAGAGCTTTGTCGAGGACACTGGCAACTTTTTCGAGCTCCTTCACCGATTGGATGTCGGCCGCATGGAGATTCCGCGTGTAAATGAAAATGTTCAGTTTAGAGGCTAGCCCGGACGCTACGCCATCCAACAACTGTGCCCGATCATCGTCCGTTTCAATATTGTCGTGAATGGGTATGGTGGGGTCCAGCTTCTGAACCATCCAGCAGAGTATGCTCGCAACCAACTGGAAGTTTGCATGTCGAAAACTTTCGGCGGATACGGGGCGCGGGTACTGAAGACGAGACAAAGTCTCGACGAGTCCTAGAGTGAGGGTAGGATACATTCGGGTGAGTACCATCCCAAAATAAGGAGTCTACAGCATAGTAATGAAGCTGCTTCACTTACGTCTCGCCGACTTGCTATCGGGCGGCATGGCCAGCGCTGAAAATTGGATAACCGCCGAGCGAGAAGAGAGAGCGGGCCGGTAGGAATGGAAGCGCAGGGAGTGGGTAGGGGTCTCAATGGGTCCGTCTGCAGTGAAATGGGCTTGGAGGTATCGACCTAAATTTTATTTTCAAACCATACGAACCAAAGCCCGAGCCACATACCGAGAAATTTGAAATGACATTCAGATGATCCAGAGATCGGTTTTCCTCCAAACAGAACATAGCCAAAGACAAAAGTGCTAATTTTGATTAAAGTTTTCATGAAGACACACGAAAAAACCTCTCGTTGGGTATTGTTTTGGCATTATTGAGCTTGTTGTTCTCGTGAGAATTCTCGTCGGCAATGGGACTCGGGGCCAGCTCGGGGCATTCTCCTTCAATGATCATTTGGCAATGAGACCAATTCTATCAAAGCAGTGCCCTTGATTGCTCAACAGAGGCAATCGAACCAACGTGTTTGGCTGCCAAACAGCGGCTTGGACCAAACGAAAGACTTGTGTTCGACTCCATTTAGCTAGTGTCCTGACAGGGCTTGGTTGCACCTCAGGCATCATGAAGAGATTAAGCTACTACAAGAGGTTGAGCTTGTACAGCAAGAGGAAAGAGTGGCAGAAGGTCGAATTCTCCTCGTGCTGGATCGTGATCCTATCGACCTTAGCCTTCCAAAATGAGGCTGTGAATGCTATTTCTGTCTTTTATATGAGAGCTTCAGTGATCTCTCGAGCCATTGCATACGCAGCTGACTTTTGGAATGCAAGAAGAAAAACCGGATCTACGCCTGCCTGGCTTGTGCTCCATCACTCCGGTGTATTTCTCCAACACTTGGTCAAGGTCGTATTTATAGACCCCACAGGAAATGTGCTTCTTTTTGCCATAGCCTCTCAAGCATCGCACAATACCTGGACAAAAAAGCTGTCGACGTTCGGGTATTGGTTCAATGTGCTCGTAGGAGCTGCAACGTGTGCTTATTTGCACACCTTGCACACAGAAAGCTGGGCATCCAAAGTATGGCTTTTGAGCCTTATCGTCACCAGCTCCGGCATCGCACTTCTGGTTGCCAAAACGGTTGTCAAGAAGGTAATCTCGGACGATTCTCCAAAAGGTCGAAAAGAGGAGTTGTCTGACGAGGTACCATCGCGAGCTTCCAGCGTTGTTTCAGACTTTTCTCATGAAGTACCGTTGCGAGCGTCCAGCCTTTTTTCGATCTCTTCTGATGAGATACCTTCGCGAGTCTCCAGTATCATTTCAGCCTCTTCTGTTGAGATGCCGTGTCGTGCCTCCAGCCTTGGTTCGGTCTCTGATTGGAATTGAGTGGGCTGAATGCCCTACTCCGGCCAGATCCCGATGAGAGGACGGACTCTATCGAAGTGAACATCGAGTCCATCCGTGCCACTTTCACCATTCTCAGACTGACTGTGAATTTGTGAGCGCTGTCGCATCGCCAATCAGCCCGCTATGGTACGACGCGATACCATGCCATACGATATGTACCTACCCGCCACCCGCCACGCAATCCTTGCCGGTGGATTTTATTTGACACCGCGTAAAAGAACATATGAGTTCCTACGCATCTTTCGTTCCCGCCGCTGGCCATCACCAAATCGTCCATCTGCCGTCCGTGTGGTGCCGATGCCGCCACCACAACAACCGCGTGAGATCGCGAAAACGAACGTGACCTCAAACTTCCGACGGACGACGGACCTGCACCAAGCCTGCATCAGCCTGCATCAAGGCCCGCCCCCCGCCCGACGCCGCCGACCGCCGACGCCCAACCGAACGCCCATAATAATTTCCACCGGCAGTTGCTACTACCTACTCGCTACTTATCAATAACAGAAACAATGAAGACGACCGTGCTGACATTCCTCTCATCATTGGCGCTTGCCGCCGGGTTTACCCCCAACGTCGTCGGCCGTCGCGCCTCTCCGCTTTACATGAGCGACGAGCTGCTCACTGGTTCCGTCAAGTGGTAGGTGATCCGGGACACCGACTCCTCGTGGCACCCTTGCTCGTCGTAAAGAGCTGTTGTTGTTATTATCGCGTCAATGAAAAATCTCTCACGTCGTTCATATTACATGTCTTGGATACAGGTTTGACACGGTGAAGGGATATGGCTTCATCATTCCCGACGACAACTCCGGCGACGTCTTCGTCCACCAGACCAGCATCAACGTGGAGGGGTTCCGTTCCCTCGCGGAGAACGAGCAGGTCGAGTTCAGAGTCGAGACCGACGCCAATGGCAAGAGGAAGGCCATGGACGTGACGGGTCCCGATGGAGCCGACGTGAAGGGCGCTCCTTACAACCCCAGCAACGACTATGACAACGAGTGGTAAACATTGGTTACTCCTCAAACTTTGGGGAGGGGTCCACATCTGGACTTGTGGGTTGGTGGGAGGGCGCTAGTGTAAGAGGATGGAAGGGGGGGGATGTTGGATTGGAGTGCGTAAAATGATGTTGATTGGGGGCAGATAAGCATGTTGGATGGAGGTCAAGAATCCTATCTTTTGACTTGTGACGAAGTCTGGGGATGATGAGAGGAGCACGATTTAGTTATTATGGTCGCAGAGGTGTATTGCGGTTTTGACTTATTGCTGTACATCTCGAACATTTTGTACCAAAAGTGTATTTGTGTGAGAGGTATATCAAACCAAACAACAAAGTGTACAGTAAGCATCCATTCTTTAGAGGCATTATATTGGAAAATGACCCTGCCTGCCTGAGATATCACCGTGTGAAATTATATGCAAAGCATCCTCTAGAGCCATGGTATCATTATTTGAGAATGGAACGGTAACATATGATACCTTGGTTGAAGCGCCGTTCAAGATACTCTTTTTGCTCATCTCTATCCATCGAGACGAAACACGATTCATCATCTTGTTCCCTCAGAAGTTTCAGCAGCCTCCTCTTCATCGCCGCCTTGTAGGCCGCCTCCATCGAGGCTATCTTCTTGTTCATTTTTGCAACGGGCATGGTTCCGCCAGCAATGCTTCTGATGGACTCTTCCAACCTTTCGAGCTTCCATATTTCGAAGGCGGTCGCTACTTGATCTTGCGTGATGCATAATTTGGACCCCACCTTTGAAAGAACCTCATTGGGCAAGGAAGTACCAAGCGTGCTGAGCAGACGAGACGGCTGAGTGAGCCTCTTTGGAAAGATATTTGATTTTTCAATGAGACCCTTCACGAGAGCAAAATCTATGCGGTTTCTCAGCGCGACTAAGGGATATAGGGATTGCATATTCGTGAGCTAAGGGTGCTACGCCGGAGGGAGGCAGCGACGCCCCAATGGCAAAGTCGGCCGTCAAACTGTTTCGCTCACCGAATGCGGGCGCAGGAGACTCCACCCGGATCTCCCGCGAGTCGTTGACGCCGTACGCCGCCCTGAGCATCTCCGCTCCGTGCCCGCTCCCCTGATAGGGGGGGAGGCACACGGCCTGGCATATTGTCATCCTCTCTCCCTGGAAGAATAACGTGACGTAACCCACGAGGGAGTACCCACCCTCCGCCGCCCCTCGCCCGTGCCGGGGGCGGCAGAGGCGGTGCTTCTCGAAAAGGTACAGCACCTTCCAGTGCCCTCCCGCCTCGAGGCCCTCGCTGTGACCCAGCTCGACGGGCGACGCGATCTCGATGAACCAGAGGCATAACTTCTCCACCTCGTCGTGATACCTTCGCGCGGCGGGGTCCGACCTCATGTCCGCCAGGGCGAGGACGAAATCCCCGGCGGCGGCGGAAGACTCTCCTCCCCCCCGCGACGAGGACGACGGCGGCGGATACGACGGGTTCCGCGGCCCGCCGCCGCTCCCCGAGACGGCCGCGCCCGCCCTCCTCTTCCTGGAATACTCGCGGATGACGGTCCCCACGGGTTCGTCGAGGTAATCGTCCTCGACGTCCGAGGTGGAGTTCACGCTCGAGGAGAGCACCCTGTAGTCCCCGCGGCCGCCGTCCTCCGCGGCGTCGTCGTCCCTGAGGAGGACCGCCGCCACCTCCGGCAGTCCCGCGGAAACCTGGGTGATGATGGTGCCGATCTTCATCGCTCCCGCGTCGCCGGGGACCTTGGTCGGGGCGGCGGGCGTGGCCGGTTCAGTGGGCGAAGTCATCTCGGCTTCCTCGTCGGACGACGGGCCGCCGGCATCGTTTTCCGAGACGTCCGTGACCTGCCGGGGAGGCCTCGCGCATTGCCGGACCCCCCTCCGCGCGTCGCCACCATTCGTCTCGGCCAGGGCATTCAATTCCTTCAACAGACCTCGTCTCCTGCCGCTGCGGCGCGGGGGGGCAGGATCGACGACCCCTTCCGTTGGTTCCGGGGTCACCCTGCCGGAAAGTTTCCTGCGGCTGGACTTCCTTGTCGGAACGACGATCCTTCTGCTGCGTTTCCTTCCCCGATCGCTCTTGGGCTCAAAATCTTCGTCGTCATTCTCGTCGTCTCCGTCCCAGGACACGCCCTCCGCGATGGAACGGATCGAAACCGCCTTTCTTTTGGGGATCGCGGCGGCGGGCGGCGGATCCTGCCGCGGCTTCGGAGGAGGCTTCGCACGATTATTTTCATTTTCGTCGTCGCCCCGCCGTCCTCGCGGATCTTGCGCCGCCCCGCCGACTTCCACCACCACCAGGCACCTCCTGCAGCTGGGCGCCAACCTGACCCGCACGGACAGCGACCGACCCATGGCATCGTCGCGATGAGAGAACGAAGGATGTTCTCGTCGTTGCGCTCCTCCTTCCCCGCCGCCACCCCCGCGCGCCGAGGACGAGACTAATAATTTCGCCTCCTCCGCGGCGGCGGCGGTCGGCCCGTACCCCCGTATCCTCTCGTCGGTGAAGAACTGGTGCGTGTACACCGGCCTGAAGCGATGATGATGACGACGATGGCGCTCGCCGGAGGAGGAGGAGGGGACGCCGCCTAGCAGCCACCGTCGCACCTCCCCGTCCGTCGCCGGCGTCCTCCTCCTTTTGCCGTTCGTCATCAGCTCCAGCGACGACGACGACGGCGGCGGTCGCATCCTCGTCGTCCGGCCGCCTCCGCTCGACGACGACCGAGCGGCGGTCGCGGTCGCGGCGGCATTGGCGGGCATTTCCAGCACGATGCACGCCGCGGCGGACGACTCCCCCGCGCGCCTCCGTCGCCTTCGCCCCTCCTCTTCCTCCTCCGCGAATTTCGACGCGTCGATCGACGACGCGAAGGCGGCGTGTCTCCCGAAGCGCAATACTTCCCCCCGGGATCGTCGCGCGGCGGGTGTGTGCGAGTGGTGGATCAGGTCGCGATCGTCGTCCGCATCCTCGTCGTGGACCGCGGCGTCGTCGCCGGCGGAGGAGGAGGAGGTCTTCGAGGCCGGTCCCCGCGCCCCCCGCGAGGAGGAGGGCGGCGAGCTCGTCGAGGCAGTCGCGCGGACCCTCCTCCTCCTCGCTGCGTCATTTTTCGCCCCCATCGCCGCCATGGTGGCCCTCGACGCCGCCCTCGACGCCCTCGCGGAGGGCCCCGCGGCCGGCGTCGTCGTCGGGGCGCGCTCGCCGCGGCGATGGCTGCGGGTCGCCACCGCCATTTCTCCCGTTATGTATTGATCCTGCTGGCCTTTGTCAATGCTTGTCGATCAGATCAGAGATCTTTGTTCCGTCGTCGCCGAGTGCCGAGTTCCAAGTTGTTCACCTTCACCGAAAAGTTCCACAGACGCTCGCTGTCTCCATCGTCACCTATCGTCACGAGTTCCTCCGCTTGTTGCGCGTTCTTATTGATGACACCACAATAATGCCGGCAGTCAATGTTGGCGATCTTGGTAAATGACATGTCACTATTGTACGCAGCAGCTCAAGCTTCGTGGGATGTTGGGACTCCAATCTCCAACTG
>JALLBE010000564.1:0-15380 GCA_036939795.1 Thalassiosira mediterranea
ATTGCTAAATTTTTATTTGGCGGGAACCGAAGGCGTTTTTTTATTTCGCATAAATTTATCAGATGTTCATTCTCTTCTGTGAGAAAGAACGAATTTTGCTAAATTTTCGACGGACAGACGTCGGCTGACGCACGAGACCAAAAAAAATTTTTAGCAAAAATTTAGCGTTTTTTCTCTATGACAGAAAGACTGTCAGAGATAATCTCTGCCCTTGCTACGAACAAACGAAGATCTCGACCGTTCCATCGTGATCCTTATCTAGAGGCAGCTAGAGGCCCAATCAATGAGACACTGGTTTATCATCATTCAGAGATATGGTGTCAACAACAGGGCAGTGGATGGAAGGCACAAGATGGATCTCAGAGGCATATTAAACAAGTGCCTACTTTGAGTTGTGACCTCTCAATTTTTGCTGCCATCTGTGTACCGTTGACCTAAAGTGACATATCAATCGTGCCAGAGATACCACTTTTGAAGATGGGCACAGGAAGGCAAATACGACATGGCGAGGATTCGCACTTGATTCGCAGCGAGCCGAGCGAGCGCTCGAGCACTTTCACTTGATTTGCACACCGACCTTGCTTGACCTTGTGTTCGTGTGTCGTGTGTAGTCGGTGCTGACAACATCGCCTTCTCTCTCTCCCTGCATCTCAAGCTCAGCATGCTCAACGTTCGACGTTGCAACATAGTCGCCTCACTTTTTTTCGTTTACACTGGCGAAAAGATGATGTTTCCCAAGGCCACTGCACTGCTAGTTGCTCTCTCGTTGCATCGGCAACCAGTCCCCTTCGCGGAGGCCACCCTCCTTCGAGGACAGGAATCAAAGGCGAGGACCTCTAACCTCTCCGATGCCGTCGACGAGCCCGACGGCAATAACAACCGTCGGCATCGCATGCTCCCCAAGGGCGGATGGGGCGGCGGAGGAGGCGGCGGGGGCGGCGACTCCTCCTCGTGCAAGATCAACGGCGAGAAGGTCGGGATCTACGTCGGCGGCGGATCCTTCGCCCGCGGCGGTATATGCGACACGTGCATCCTGTGGGCGGAATCCCTCGCCTCGTTCTGGACCACCGGCGCGCGCGGCCCGCCTGGGAGCGGGTACGAGGGCACGACCCTCAACGCCGGGGGCGGCGCGTCCTACTCGGGAGATGCCACCGCGTCGTACGTGACCCTCAGCCTGTCGGAGATTCGGGAATGCTACGGCGGCGAGCTCGACGCGCTCGATTTGCTCGTGATGCCGGGTGGATCGGCGTACGAGATCCAGGACGCGCTGGGAGCGGATGGGAAGGCGGCCATCTCGGCGTACCTCGACAACGGCGGATCGTATCTGGGCTTTTGTGCGGGAGGGTATTACATGGCTAGGGGGTACTATTGGAAAGGTGCGTGTTTGATGGCCCTCATGAGTGGTGTATTCCTGGATCATCGTCTCATTCATGTCATGGATCTGCACTGGTTTCCACGCAGGCGATGATGGTGCGCCGACCGATAACTGTGGAGAGAAGTTCTGTCGCTACGAGGTTTCAGGGACGTATTCCTACGATCAAGCTACCAAAGACTTCACGGTTCACGAGTGGGGAGGGACGAGCTATCACTCGAACTTGGTGGCATATGGTGAGAGTTGTGGCTCGAAGCTGGCACACATCACATGCCGACTTGTTTCCATCCGTATTGTACTGTCTGCCTCACTGTCTCATGTTTTTCTCGCAATCGACTCTTGTCATCCTCATAGGCCCATTGGCCGATGTCTTCGTCGAGGGTCCAATCGAAGAAATTGCCGGCCCGTGGTCCGGCGATTCCACCCCAAACCAACCATACGATTCTCACTTGGTCGAGCCGACCGATCCCGGCGCGCCGCTCCTTCGTCAGATCTACTTCGGCGGGGCGACTGAGAACTACATTCACACCAACACGTCTGCAAGGGCCAATGGTGACTGGGGCGTGGAGGAGGCTCACTTCCGCTCGGACCCAAACGATGACGACCTAACCTTCGCATCTTCCCTATGGACCCTCAAGACGGCCGATACGGGGCACGGCGGGAAGGTCATCATCTCGAGCGCCCACGTCGAGGCTTCCGTCTTCCACACGAGCATCGGGAATGCCGGAATGACCGAGTGTCAGATGTACAACAACTATGCATTCGTGACGCGCTCCGTCGCTGGTATACTAGGTTTGGCCGCTCCATCCTATGATGTGAACTGTCAGGCCGACGTCGGAGGCGAGATTCAGGACACGGCAACTCTCTTTCCTGGCGGGCTTGCCTATCAAAACGCTCCTAGGATTGATGGAGGAGGAGGTGGTGGCGGCGGCGGTGGAGGAGGTGGTGGTGGTGGTGGAGGTGGAGGCAACACATGTGGAGGAAATCTGTCTTCGTTGCAACTCATAGATTTTGATAGTGGCGATCTGGTTGGTACCATCACAGGAATTGCTGACCGTCCGTGGGCAATCGACGATGCTGCAGCTTGTGATGGATCGACCAAAGGAATCACTGCTGGCAGGGATGCTAGTGGAGCCGGTGGCGTCGACCGTGAATCTTTCTTTACCGTCACTGCCCCTGCAGGTGCCACCAACATGGGCTACTTTTATTCTTATCCCAGCGCCCTTGATAATGGAGATGATTTCCATGTATATGTGAACGGCAATCTGGTGAATGCGTACGAGACAGGACCAGGAGTGACTTGTGCCAATGCATGTGTCAGTGTGACTGGTGGGGATGTGATCCAGTTCAAGTGCCTCAGCGGCGGAAACAATGAGATTTGTTCCATTGACCAGATTGAGTTCTACGCTGCTTAGGTGCTCCTAATCAAGCTGGTATCGTTCGATGATACGGATATAGTACAATACCAAAAGTATAAAATATCCATTAGTCTGTGCATTAGCCATCAATACTAATCGCTAACGCTTTGCTGTTTTTGGCGGATCCAAACCGCTTCGCTTGGGCCACTAAGCTAGACACGTCATCATCTATACCTGGGCATTTCAGCTTGACCAATGTTTCGGTGACCTCTTTGGGGATCTTCTTGTCTCCTCCAAATAATTGAATGGCCATATCTATTGTCTCATTGCCTGCTAGAACAATATTTTTCACCTGATGGTAAATCAGTACAACACTGGCAGTCAATACCTCTTCTTTATCATCGGACTTTGCAAGACGATCAAGGATGCCATCGCGTCTCGTAGATAGCACTTTTCGTTCTGTTTTCTTATCCAAATTTGAGAACGGAATGCCGACTAACGCCAGGCAACTCTCCTCCATGAGATGCAGGAACTTGATTAGATCCTCTGAAACGTCACCGTTGCTGTTGTCAGAGTTATCTCCAAGTTCCGAACAGAGGCTCCAAATCTGAGAAAGAGTGACTCCAGAACTCCCAGGAAAAGATGAGCGAAGATGTTGCTCTGGGGTCCGAGACTTTCCACTCTCGTCTGCTCTGCACTTCAACACAAAGGACGGGAATGCCAATGTTGACACATTGACTGCATCAAGAAAGTCCTGCACAGTCCCTTCTCCAGCGTTCAGCTGGCTATCGAAAAAGAAATCGTTGATGATTTCTCCCTCTGCATGCTTGAAGAAATAATATTCTGTCACGAGCCGGGCGAGACAACTCCCACAGCCGAGTAATAGCTCCCGCTTCATCCTGTTTACCATAGCATTTGCGTCAACACCAATATCACTTTGCTGAGCACGTGTAGCGAAGCTCTCCAGTGACTTGTTCAGGATTTGCAACAAATGGCAAAGGCTGCGAAAAGAAGACTCGAATCTATCGCCTATGTTTTGGATCCTTGCTGCTCCCTCAGAACGTGCGCTCACTGACACACCTTGGCCGATATAAACTATTCGATCGACCTCTGCCTTCACAGAGCGAGTGCACATGCGACGCAATTCTTCTGACAAAAGTGCAACCCGGCAAAAGTCTATCAAGGCCCCATCACTATCGGCGTCGTTCCTACCAGCAGCGCTCCATGAGGTCGATTCCCCATTTTGGGATCCATGCTCCTGATTATACTGGTGTTGTAACTCGGCAAGGTCAGGGTATTCCTTGCTGACCGCTTCGGCTACATCAACTAGTGGGATTAGCTCATCTCGTTTCTCGACCAAATCATGGGTTCTCGAGCCACGGTTCTCCTTCTGTCCATTTGCTATTTGCGCTGCTCTACGTTTTCCATACTCTTCTACAGTCCGCAATAATAGCTTCTTGCATTTGTTCACCATCGCCGTGGAAAAGAATATGATTATGTGGTTGTTGAAGATAGTTAGACCACCTTTCATTGATGCAGTGTCCAGATGATCGTTGACTATTTCTCTGGCATCATCTTCACTAGTTGCAATCTCATCTGGTAAGTGTGATCCCAAGTCGCCGAATGATTCATTCAGAAGAGCCAATTGGACAATGGTCATGAGGGGACGGCAAATTTTGTTGGGATCTATGACCGAATTCGACAATGAAACGGCGTCGGGCTGGAGCGGCACAAAAAAACAGTGAGAACTAATTGTGCTCTACTCACGCACAAGGCCAAAAGCAGATATAATGCGATGCAATACTTACAAAAGCTTCTTTTACGAACTTCTCCATTCGGCTTCGTGACAGGCCTAGCGCCCCGAGCTTCTTCTCAGTCAAATATCCATTGTCCTTGTAAAATGAGTCGACGAGATATCGTTGTGTGCGAGAGTACACCTGTGGGGTGTAAATCGCGTTCGCCGACGGGTCGGAGGGGACGGAAAGCACCCCAGAGAGTGCCCCTCTATGGCAGAGTGAGTCAACAATTGCTGCGAGACCGTTCGATGAGCTATCATTGTTGTTCTCGAGCAAGCTATCGAGCTAATTTCAACAATGCACGGAGTGAGAGGAAGGCATAAGAGATGCGTGTTTTGAATAGACCCCGAAAGATGGAACCAATTACTTACCGATGTGGGGACGGTCGCTCCCAGCAATGCGGCTACGACCTGATCCTCCAGCTCAATCTGGCAATCTGCAACCCTTGACTCGTCCTGTCTGGAATCGCCCCCCATGTCAAGTGTCGTGACGAACAAGTCCATTCCTTCTAACAAGTCTGCAACATCCTCAGTGAGCAACTCCATTTCAAGCGCGAGTTCGCTCACTGTTAGAGTTGTCTGATGGATCCTCTTATCTGATGTCCCCGGGAACACCTGCTCGCTCACGATTCGCCTTTTCATGGCCTCCAGGGAAGGAAAGTTCCCAGAAGGAGACCGCGACGATAAAACGTCGCGGTGTAAATCTATGCGCTCCGCGACCTCGCGCCTGAGATTCTCCAACGTCGTGTATTCGTGCCGTTGCCTCGTGGGGTTGTAGAACCTGCGAATCTCCCGCCCGTCGTTTCCTGTCGCCGATCGTCCGCATATCCACCGGCCCATCCGGGAAACGTCGTCCTCGTCGGCGCCCAGCCACACGGCCAACTCGAACGCGGCCATCCTCCCCCCTCGCAGGCGCAGGGCGTCGACGAATTCTCGCGCCATCGCCTCCCGCGAGTAGAAGCGGGGCAGGCCCGCATCGTGATCGGCGCGGCGACGGACGGGGCATGCCTCGAGGAAGAGAGGTGCCTCTCCGTCGTCGCCGTCGTCGCATGAGCCCATACGAGCGTTCGCCCCCGACGCCGCATCGTCGTCCGCGACGCCGGCCTCGCCCCGACGGTCGTCATCTTCGCGCTGCGCGAAGAAGGGTGGGCGGGCCGCTCTCCCGCGCTCGGATAACGCCAGGCGGGAGATGATATCGGATGCTAACGCGGCGTCCATCTCGTCGTCGTAACCTGCGACGACGACGGTTGGCGTTGGCCCGCCCGTCGCCCGTCGGCGTTTGTGGGGTGGGCGTGGGGCGTGTGGGGCGTGTTTGAAACACCCACGTTTCAAACGTTTCAAATGTCGATATCTTTACGTTGTCATGGGTGGGGGTGGAATCGATGCAACAGCAACCAGCATCCTTGGAATCCTTGGTGGCGGACTGCTCCTTCTCTTGCTCCATCCAAGATCCCAACTAACATCTCACCAAACTGATCTTCTTCCTCTCTCGCCCTTCCAGCCTCGCCGCTCCCTCAGCCGAGTTTCATCGCTGCGGTCCTTGGCCTTGGTCCTTCACCTTCACGTTAACTATAGGCAAATCATTTCAAAGACTTCAGTGTGCACTTTGTCACCCCCAGTCTTGATGGCAATATGTGGTATCATTCATATGGGAAGTGTCTGTTCCTGGTCAGATGAGAAAGGGGGTCCAACTAACCTTCCTGTTTCAGACCAAGTGTGAGAGCGTTTTCTTGTGGTGCGCTGATTGGGCACTGTTGACATACGCTGAAGAGTTGTACAATGACCCACTCTGATAAGTAAAATCCAATCAGCACACCAAAAAGAAAATGGGGAATGAGAATTACACTGACATCATCAAATAAGCCTACTTGTACTTGTATCGACGGGCTATGAACTTCATCATATTTTGCTCAAGCTTTCCACCTCTTCTTATACAAGGAGAACCTGGATGTTTTTGTTTTGAAACAGAAAAGATGAGTTCCAAGATTCATTAGAAATACATACTAGTTTGAGGAGGGTTGGATATATCATGGCAAAGCAATAGTGGCATGTTGTGTCCAAGAAGGTTTGCATTTCTGCACAAAATTGCTTCATAGCAAATGTCACTTTTTCTATTTACCTAATATAGTGCACTGTTTGCAGGTGTAACTGTCTATACATATCCCGTCATATAAGTATGCAGCAATATCTAGATCTCATTGATGCCATGGCTTAGATTCCACTGGGTGTACAATGCGGGACTATGGCTCTGTGCTATTGTGGAGTCGTGGCAGTGAGTGCCCATTGTCCACAGGTGGGATGGTTGACTCATGCCAGTTCCATGTTTGCAGACCAAGCTCAATTCTAGATAATAGTGATTTGAGCAACAGGGCTATCTCTCTTAGGTGCCATTTGTCAGGGGGCTTGCATTTTTTGTTACAGATAACTCTAAGCATAGTAATGAGGAGTGCTGACCACATCGTCAAGTGCCTCCAGCTGCTCTTGAGTAAATTGACTCCTATGCTCCTCCCAGTTGTCTGTGTGTGTCCGCTTAAACTCACTACATACCATCTTAACAACCTCCCTCACTGCCAAAGATGCTCTGGTCTCAAAAGAGTGTTTGGAGAGTGCAGCCAGAGTGCGCGGAATATACACTGGTGTATCATAAGGTCGTCCCAGTACGATGGCACACAGAACAAAGACTGATTGCTGCTGCCTGATGGAACGTGCCTTCTCTTTTGCCTCTATTGCATGTATTTCTTCCGAGCTCATTGCTGCCTCTGATGCCTCAGGAGGAATCTTGCGTTTCTTTTTCTTCTTCATTGATTTGTTTGCTATCTTGATGTATTTCGTAACAAGCTCGTCCAGGTCAGTGGGAGGAAATATAGCAAGAATACCAGTTAGAGTAGACATGCCAGCGCTAGAGACCTCCCTCCTAGTGTCAGCCAACAAAGATATAGCAATAGATAATGTCGCATCGCTTTGGGCGTGATCAAACAAAAACTTGTGTGTGCCCTGAAAGCATCGGAGGAAGTGCGCTGTGGCTTGTCTGATTTGCCAACATTCATGAGTAGACATGTCCTCCAAGACACCTATGACGCGTGTGATATCTTTTGAGTGGTCTGAATGGCATGACACACAGGTTGAACTAATGTCAGCAATTCCATAGCG
This sequence comes from Thalassiosira mediterranea, assembly GCA_036939795.1. Classification (NCBI taxonomy): domain Eukaryota; phylum Bacillariophyta; class Thalassiosirophyceae; order Thalassiosirales; family Thalassiosiraceae; genus Thalassiosira; species Thalassiosira mediterranea. The sequence goes on from JALLBE010000564.1 coordinate 7,676, forward strand.
ATATCCCTTCACCAAGTCCGCCTCAATGCCGCGATCCTCGGGTGATACTGCCTCCCCTTCACCTTCTCTTGTCTGCAGTGACTGAAAAGCAAGGGGTAACAGAGGCACAATGAACTCAGAGAATTCATGCCTAGCATCTCCCCAGTGGACACAGCATGCAACAAACTTCCTTGCCGTGCCAAGTGCCCTGATCTTTTCCTTGAATGAATACTTGTCAGAATCGCGAATAGCAATGAGTTGTTGCATTATTTCAATTCGAGGGTCTCCGGCTTCGCTTCCTCCAGTTTGAGCTCGATTTTCTGTGGCCTTGAACACATTAATAAATTTGCGGTGGCAGTAACACATCCGAAAAAGGCAGGATGCAATATGGTCTCTACACTTGTCGTAGGGATGGCCAATTGCGTTCAGGAGGGAAGGAGTGAGGCGATCATTGACATGCTTCCATGATTCACCCAATTCAATAGTTTCGTTGCCAACAATATCTGATCCAGTATCACTTTTGCCACCTCCACAATACCAGGGTAGCTTACATGCTGCACCAATATCATCCTCACTGTCAAGCTCTGCAAGCACGGCCTGAATGAAAAGTAACCACTTTCCTTGCAAAGCAAATCGATCAGCCATTGCACCAGACGATGAGCTTTCGCCTTCATCGTTGCCATCATCAACATCCTCATTGTCATCGGTAGCCAATTTGTGCTGCCACAGAGTATTCTGGACTTTACTCACACACCACTTCAGTAGGGGAAAGAAATGCCTCGGAGGAAAATGGTGTATTCCATATCGAGTTGCATCAAAGAACGCTGACAAGAGATTTGAAGGAACCTTGATGATAGCCTCATCAAGGAATGGGAGAAACATCTTTTCCCAAGTTTCTTCCCGCTCATCCTGTGAGTGGCTGTATCTGATCAGAGCCCTGCAGACACCGCCAAATATCTCAGCTGATGTGGCCTGTTGGTTTCGTTGATCCTCGCTAGGAGGCGAGGCGACCAACTCCTTCGCCATAACCAACAGGTGAGCGGCCATCACCTTGGCATCATCATGGCCAATCGCTAGCAAAATTCCCTCCACCAGCTGTGAGTGAGCTAGTTTGAACGTGTGTGATTTCTGGCTGATTCTATTGAAGGGGAAGAGAGTCCTTCTCGCAAGGTTGGATGTGGCATCCCGAATAATTTCTTCTATCCCCGTGGACCATTGAGCTCCATGCCCACCCCCGACAGAGCTGTCCTCACGGTGATCGTAAACAAGGGCTGTTCCAAAAGATCGGCAAAATTTGTCATCGCTGAAAATGTTGCGCAGTGTAGAAATATCAGGAAGAGCTTTGCTTTCAGACGACACTTGAGACATATCCACCAGCGCGAGCGAGACGAGTCGACCCAACAATCCAAGGGCAACGCGTTGAAGAGGCTGACCAACTTCATTCTGAATTAGGTCTGCGCATAATGACCAGACCCGTGAAACTACCGCAGGATCACCCAGCAGTAAATCTCGGTCGTCAATAAACTGTCAAAGAGAGAAAAATATATAAGAGTCTGATCACGATTTCACAAACCATGCTAACCACAATTGATTCATCATACCTGGAGAAGGAACCATGACGCAAAAAGGCGGTCGCGCCAATGAATCGCTCCTTCTGCAGCGTCATCATCGCTTCCCTCGACGCCGTTTCCCCCGTTGGAATCGCCGCAGGTCGTTGCAGTGTCCTTGTTCTCTTGTTGTAATATTCCCAAAAGATAGTTGATACACTTCTCATGCTCCTTTTGCTCGGTCTGAGAATTGCGAGGAAATGTGAATATCCTCGACCTATATGCCAGGAAAATGGAGTTAACATAATGCACAACTTTNAGAATTGCGAGGAAATGTGAATATCCTCGACCTATATGCCAGGAAAATGGAGTTAACATAATGCACAACTTTCGGAACTTCCTCTGGTGGGATCAGTTTCAGAAGTCTTTGAGTTCCTGTCATTGTCTTGATGAGCAAGAATCTATTATCTTCTCCCCACATGAACTGTTTCATCATTCTAGGTAGCGCAATAATTTTTGTAACACCCTTGATGACCTCAGCCAGGCGAGTTCGCTTGCCCTGTGTATTGACTTGGGATAATAATTCATAGCAGCTGGCTATGCCATATACTCCACGCTGATTCTTGTCTGAAAGTGTGATGGCATCGCACAGCCTCTTTGTCCGAGACCTTTGCTTCGCGAGCCAGCCAAATCGCGAGAGCACGTACTCGACAGCGCCAAGAGCATCACCACGGACATTGATGTTTGGGTGGCAAGAGAGGGCACAGAGTCCGTCAACCATGGCTTCGTAGCCCCCAAGGCAGGAAGTCTGTTCTAACCTGGTAGTGTCTTGCAGTCTTTCCTGCAACATTTCTGATGTTACTTCTAAGCTGAACAAGCTGCTATCCTTCTCATCGCCGACGTCACTATTTTTCCGTTTCAACTTTTTCAGTCTACGGGGAACCTCTGATGAAGCCGCCTCTGTCAAAGCTTGGTTTGTGATGTGAATCCTGTTTACCAGTAGAACACGGGAGAGGGTCTTGCCTGAATCTTCTCCATCCTTGTAACATTTGGAGACGATGGACATTCCTATTTTGTGCAACGTTTCCGCAGCACCTTGAGCGCCATCACAGCATCGAGACATACTCACACAGACGAAATCACTTGCGCTTGCCGAACAGTAGTCTGTGAGAATTTCCTTTTGGCCCTGCCAGATAGGCTTTGCCCTGCTCGCAGCATGCTGGGCACCACGCCGAGTCATGAGCAGCTCTGCAATCTGAGTCACCTCCTTGCATATTTTAGTGTCGGAGCTGATGGAGCCAGACGAGGACTTGCCATTACCTCCAACATTTGATTCATTTCCCGATTCACAGTCAGCAGTGTCCCTAGCTATCAATGACAATACATCCAAAATGTTGAAACAAAGCCTTGGGCGAAGTCCGTTCAATACTGCTTGCGAGCAACAAGAAGACGAAAGGACTAATTTTGCAGTAGCAACTTCTTTGGAGCAAAAGTATAATTCTGAGTCATCAGTGGGGCAAACGCTGCTTTGTTGTCGAGATTCCCTCAATGATGAAAGGATAGTCTCGGGATCCTCATCGAGAAGAATGCCACAACAACCTCTTAGAGTGTATCTGAGGATGCGCAAGGCCTGTCTCCATTGCTTCAAGTTGACATAATCACTGCTTTCACTTCTGCTATTTTCAATGGATATTGCAGTACACTTTCCCAGCTGCCTCCAGCTTGTCAGTGCGAATCGAGACATGAGATCAACCGTGAAATCGAGCTGCTGCCCACTTGGTGTGTGCCACAAAATCTTACTTCCGTGTAATTGTGCAGAGGCACCAATAGGTTTTCCTGTAGAAGACGTCAAATCGTGTCCATCAATACCGCACCCCTTTCCCAGAGGATGATAACATCCCCCAACAGGGTACTCCTCACACTGAGAACTCAGTGTGTGACGCAGTAGCTTGCATCCTGTCTTGAACAAAACACGATCATCTTCCTTTCGGGAGAAAGCAAATTCGATTGCTGAAGTGATGGCATCGCGATGATTCAATACAGAGGAGCCTGCAAATCGGACTGCACCAGCAAGGCATCGAAGCCTGTATACAGCACATTTGCTAGATTTGTGTTCAAGATCCTCAGTGAGAAGGGGAACTAGGGCATTCAATCCTGGGCTCACATCTGATGGGGTACCACTGTTGCCATCCTGGGCGGCGAACCTTGTGGAACAAACTGCCTGGCACAAGAGACTCGCATCCTTGACAGCAAAAGGTAGAGTTTCCTCAACCAGAAACTTAACCACACTCCTCAAGGCTGCCGTATAGGTAGGCTCATCCATCGCAGCAAAGAAATATATCAATGCCTCCTTCATTATTCTTTGAAAGTTCTTTGTCATTGCCACATCTGCCGAGGTGTGACGAGCACCAACCCCTGCATGGTGCCCCCTTCCTAACTTTTCCATCTCGCCAGCAGCACGGAAGAGTTCGTAGATTCTGTCCAGGAAGGTCAGTGACCAGTCTGACATTGCGTACATGGCCTCATGCATTAATGTGCTGATCTCATCACTGCCGGCGTCCTCAGCCAGAGCCTGGGGTGTTCCCTGCTGTGCAGCCAGGATGGAACTCGGAGGCAGAGAGTCTATTGCTGCCTGGTATTCTTCAGTCTCAACAATACTAAACCTAGTTGCCATGAGGTTTCTCGAGACGTGGAGAGTGCCGTCAACGCTGCTGCGTTCAAACCCATCTTCTCCAACAGCAGCTTCCTTCCCATCGCCAGAAGGCTGCATTGTTATCGAGCCCCCTACCGGAAGCCACATGACCAAATTTCTATAAAATATCAAGGTTCTCATGCACTTGTTTTGGTCATTGCTGTCGATGCCCGCCAAGGTCAGCCTCAATATGTCTGGAAGCCTTGACAGCACGATATCAGGCTGTCTTCTCAGTGCCGGCTGCACCAGTCGACTAAGCGCAGACAGAGCTGCAGGAGCCTGGTGCGCAAGGTTAACAGAGGACACGTCCAACGCGCGTAGTGAGAAATCCAGCAGTGCTGGAGAGATCCTTCGCGGATCGACTTGGACTAGATATTGGAGAGATGTCTCTGCAGCATGCGACACTGATCCATTTTTCGAGTAGAGAGCCTATTGGGGTTGGAGCGAATGAGGTATGAGAGCTTGCGTTGAACAAACTCGCGCATGTCCAAACGGATAAAGACACACACCTGCTGACTCAATGGGAGCAATCTGTCCAACAGCGCTACTATATCCTGCCCCGCCAAATTTATACGAGTCAAATAAGGTTCAGTTTCCACCAACTTCGCCGCGACCTCTGGGTGGTCCCCATGCATCACCTTCAGCCCAGTCATGGCCCCAACCCTGGCGCAGAGTTCATACGACAAGTAGTGAAGAAAGGCGCCCAGCGGGAAAGTCCAAGCGCCCGTGTTTGACGGATTGAAGTACGGAGCGATGTGCGACAGGAAGGTCAGGACGTCAGCCGTTCCCTCGGACACGGTCANTTGACGGATTGAAGTACGGAGCGATGTGCGACAGGAAGGTCAGGACGTCAGCCGTTCCCTCGGAGATGGCTAGGCGATCGCCATCCCCTTCCGAGCATGTGGGCCCGACATCGCCAACGCAAAACACCATCAGCTTGCACAGCCTCCCCACGAATTCCATCCCCTCCTCGTACCGGCCTCCGCCGCCAACGAACACCTTCAGCCGGCTGGGGAAGCTGCGCCTGGCTGCCGCAGCTGCACGGGGGAAGGATTTGTCTGCCGACGACCCTCCCACCGGGATCTGAAGCCAGTAGCCGCACATCGTCAGCATGTGTTTGCGCATGGACCTGATCCACGTGGCGTAGTATGTAGACGTTGGTGGGAGGTACTTTCGCGCACGGGAGAGGAGGGTCATCCACTATTGTTTTTTGAGTTCAAGTGGTGCACAAAGGGGATGGACAAAAGTCGAAAGTTGTGAGCATGAATGAGATGAAATGCAAAAATGCAGTGACTTGTCGGACCCACTATTGTTGCCTGCTGTGACAACGGCAATGATGTCTCCGCCAAAGGACGTTCTTCAAAACAATTGATCGATCCATCACAGTAATACCTCTCAGACAAACTCTTCGGACGCGCTGCATCGTGAACATTCAGCACCCATGCACTCCATACACCACAAGCGCATCACTCACCAGGAAATCTCCCTCCGGACACCTGTCGACGTTGCCCCGCCAACAATCCGTCCACACCGGCAAAACCTCCTCGTAATACTCCGCCGAGCACGCCGACGGATGGAACAGGTACAGCAGTATCAGCGCCCGGAAGGTCGAGTTGGAGTGCACGTGATATTGGACGTCCGCCCTCAGCGTCCTCCACAGGCTCCGGGCCGTGACGTCGCCATTGCCGGCGGCGCTGCCCCCGAGGAAGAAGCGACGGCACGATCGTACGACGTTCACGGTCCGCTTGAGGATCGAGGCGCGTATCCCCGACGCCTCGGACGGGGGGACGTCGACCGATCGCTCGTCGAGGTGGGGAGCCGTGCGGAGGAGCATGCGGAGGAGGGATCTGTGGGATATTATCAGCCTGTTGCGTCCTCCTTTGCCACCGCTCTCCTTTCTATCCCCATTCTCTTCGCCAGCGGAGGCATCGATGGCCGAGTTGCTCACTCCTCGGAGCACGTCCTTCTTCTTCCCGAGCAGCGTCAGCGCGACGTTGAGGAGCGACAGTCTCGCGGGGGCGGGGAGGGCGAAGGGACGGGAGAGGGATGCCTCCTCGGAGGGATCCAGCAGTCCGGAATCCCCGCCGGAGTCGACGAATACGCCGGGATGTTCCGCCCGGGCGTCGTCGCCATGGCCAGTTAGGAGGCAGCCCACGTCGTCTTGGTGCAGCGTCACGGCCCCGAGTTTCCTCATCGTCGCACCATTGCCGTTGGTGACGTTGTGGCCATCATTGCTATCCATTGACATTGCCGCGACTCCCCCCTCCAATTCGCCTCCCCCCGCATCGCCATCCTCGTCCACCCCCACCGTGGCGCAGAGCAATCCCAACACCTTCAATATCATGCGGCAAACCTCCTCCTGGGAAAAGAACGACAACGCCCGCGTGTCCGTGGAGGTGGACATGGAATTGAGCTGGCTCTGGAGGCGGGCGCACAGGAGGGTCAGGTGCTGGAGGGAGGTTGGGCGGGAGTCTCCTCCAACGTCATCATCATCATCATCATCATCATCATCATCCTCGCCATCAACATTTCCGTTATCATCGACATCGGAAGCGTCGGCGCTGAAAGCGAAGAACTCCTCCCGCAATTCCAACGAGTCCGCGAGCCTCAGTATCGATCGGGACTTGAGGTGGGCCGAGATTGTGGGGTACGGTATGCCGCTGTGGGAAAATAGTATGTGCCATGGGGTCGGCGGATGCACGGATGGGATATGAGTTACATAGGAATCCATCACGGCGAGAAATACGACGACGAGATGAAACGACGATCATCGGCATTCGCCCTCGAACATCCATCCGGCGCTCTCTGCACATCTACTTCTCGCATGCTCTCTATCTCACCTTTCGTCGTCGCGGTGATTATCCGGCAGCTGAAGGTGGAACGCCACGGGATGCGATCGGAGGTGGGCGAGCGTGCGTTCGTCCAGCAGGGGCGGCGAGCCTCCTCCGCGCGGGTCATCGTCTTCGCCCATCGTCCCGCCCATCGTAGCTGCTTAAGGCTACAATATGTTGTCGCTTGTCGCGTCCGCTCCCGTGGAGTGTGCCGTTTCGTCGGGGATCGTCGGTCGTCGCCGTAGGCCGGCCGCGAGTGCGAAGTTTCCCCGTCTTCGCTCGCCGGGCGTCCGGACGATATGTGGCGTCGAAGACGAAATGGAAGGAGATGAAGAAGCCCTACCCCTGGCGGATCGAGGCGGCGTCGGTGGCGTTGATGGCGTTGATGGCACGCACTGCCTCTCGCTCCGGCCGTGCGTCGTCGTCGTCGTTGCTCCACTTCTTCAGAAAAGTGAGCAAAGGCGCGCGCGCCGCGTTGTTCACCTCTGCCGGGACCGGCAACTCGGGACTCGCGATCCTTCGTCGCTCGCCTTTGCCATTCTTTTCGACCCACGGCCCCGAGCTTCGTGCAGGGGTTGGATAGGTAACGTATTGAAACATAGGTAGGTAGTAGGTAGGTACCTCTAGCCCCCTACCACTTTTTTAAATGTGTACAT
>JALLBE010000565.1:0-15281 GCA_036939795.1 Thalassiosira mediterranea
TACCGTGAAACATTCGATACATACCCTAGCTCAGTACTTCGTAGAGCCTAAGGCAGAGACACTGTGAAAATGGCCAGATTTGGACTGTTCCTAACTGATATCAATGATGCATCTGCATGCCAAGTTAGCATCAGAACCCTCTCCAAACATCATCATTGTTGCCACAGGTACCCATGGCAACAATGAAGGGCATTTGGCATCATTGCTTCATGTGGTTACTTACCCATGGCCCTAGGATGGCCTTGAAAGGGTTCATTGAGACACTGTGAAGAAAATGACCAGATTTGGAACACATCTAATTGCTATCTCCTTGTTGGTCAAATGAAAGATGGCATACGAGCACTTTCACAGGGCCTTATTGGACCCCTCATACATAGCTAAATCGACTGATTAGTGGCAATCAGACGCTGCGTTAGAGTCAGAAATGTTGCTGGCGTTCGTTGGGTGGTCTATTTGCTTGCGTCGCGGCGGTTGCGCCGGCGCTACGCTTCGACTCATATTGAGGTCGGTGCGCCGACTGCGGATTTCCGCCGATATCGACCCGTAGCGCCACGACCGTCCCCCCATAGCCTTTAACTATATAGATATGCTCGCTATGGTATGGCAAAGGTGCCTGCTAAGTTTCATGGTCTCTAGGGTGGTCTAACGGCCGCTCTAGCTACGAACTATGGTACGCAGCGGGTAGACGCCTAGCAAAAAAACACTAACTAAATAGGATTTCGATGGCGTCGTCGCCGTTGTCGACGACGATGGTGCAACGCTGGCCGTAGACGCCCCCGACGTCCGCTCCGCCGCTGTAGGATCCTTCATTGGGTCCATACCCACCATGGGCTAGCGGGGTTTCACCATTGGCGGCGTTGGGGGCGCTGCGGAAGAGCCGAAAGGTGGGGGAGTTTTCGAGGCCGAAATCCGGCCGACCGTCGCCTCTCGCTCTCGGCGCTAACGCAGGCCGTACCTCGGCCCACTGGCCGACCCACGCCGCTCCACCAAGTGGATGCCGCTCAGCATCGACTTGGCGTCAAGTGGATATGACGCATGTCACGAGAGGTCGCGCTGGGGCGACGATTGCTGCGTAGAACTGGAGGTGGAGTTGAGTACACAGGTGTTTTTCAACGACGTCGACCATCTATGTCTATGTTCGACGAGCCCCCTGCCTGATTTGACCTAGTAACACATAGCCTAAGAGTATGCCATATGGGCTAATCTAGGTCGTAGAGTTCGATTCTGGCATCTAAAAGACCATAAATGTTGTTTCGGGGCGATAATTGATTTTAGTAAGGCCAAAGTTGAGTACGATAGCGTACTTGACCAACAAGGAGATACATGGTGCAGCTGCGTGCAAAGAAAACATCAGAACCCTCTCCAAAGCTCATCATTGTTGCCATAGGCATCCATGGCATCAATGGAGGGCCTGACTCCATGTTCCTATCGTTTTCGCCGTTGTTGATGATGACGGACGATGTGGCGTGGAATCCCCCCCCCCCCCGATGCTCTCGCGGTGGCGGAAGTTGTGTTGAGATCACATTGGAGGTTGAGGATGAGGTAGGCTGAGGTGAAGTTGAGGGCATCGGCGAGGATGGTTGTGGTCGTGGGTCGTTTAACCAGGGCTTCCCCAACTCATGCTTGCCTACCAGGGCCACTTTGGCGGCTCTAGGTACAGAGGTAGCAGAAAACGATGTGTACAATGGTCGATGAGTGGTTTGCCCGCCCGTGGGCGTTTCACATGTTAGTGCGCCGCGCGTACCACATGATACGCACAGCTATCAGTCGTTAGTGAAAATTAATCGTACGTGGACTATTTACATTACAGATCAAGATGGTCGCCAGTTGAAATTGTCTGAGACAAGATTTCATCACGTCAAAATTCTATGCAAATCACATGAAGCACCAGGTACATATGTACTATTCCCCATCTCATTTTTAAAAGAGTCTCAATAGAAAATCGTCTTTTTTGAATACCATGAACGTGGGTATTGGTTGGAGGCCGATAAACTGTACAATCGACAGGTACAATAAGGCCTCGAAAAAATCAAGCTCCGGCCGCCGGCCGCCCACATTGTTCACATCACATGCATGCGTGCACCATGGCGAAATCGAGGCCGTAGCGCGATGACCGCCTCGGATTAATACACCCAAGCGACTTAGCGTTCATTTTGAATAGAAAAGGAGGCTGCCGAAGACCGCGCCCACCAATACGGCGGCAGCCTCCGATAGCGGCGCGAGAACATTCATTACGCGGCAGGATAGAGGATAGAGGGGGGAGAGATAGGAGACCATGAGGGCGTGGCTCGGCTGGAGGGGCGGGAACGACGCCGCCAACTCCGCCGGCGAGTCATCGGACAATAATAATGGTAACAACAAGGCGGCTCCACAGGATGCCGGCGGGAGGGGGGGGGGTCCGCAGAGTCCCCCCCCCCATCGCCGTCCCACCATGGGGGGCGGCGGGGGAGGAGGTCCGGGCGGCGGACAGGGAGGAGGAGGGGGGGGAGGGGGAGGATTGGTCCAGGCCCTGATGGCGGGACATCGCTCCCACGCCGCCGCGGCCGCGGACGCCGAGATGGAACGCCGCGTGGCCATATCCGCTCGAAATCTCGGCGACGGGGTGAGCAGGATCGTCCTCGCGGCCCGGATGGGAGGGGGCGGCGGGGGGGGGGGAGGCTCCCGCGGGGGGGGAGGGGGGTCGTCCGGCGACCCCGGCGAATGGAAGTCGCGACTGCTCAAGCTCCTCGGCGGATCCGACGAGGAGAACGCCGAGGGTGGGGGAGGGGGAGGGGGAGGATCCTCCTCCTCGGGCGATCCCCCCGGGGACGGCCCCTCCCCCATGGGAGGGTCGAGGGGGAGCGGCGCCGGGGTGGCGGGCGGCGCGAACGACGAGCCCAGCGACATCGACGTCCTCCTCGAAAATTCCGGATGCGAGCGCTTCGTCCTCCGGTGCGTCGAGAACGAGCTCCCGCCCAACCTCATCCACTGCCTCCGACTCCTCCGCGTACTGGAATTGCAGCACGATCACTCCGTCGCGGCGAGACAGAGGCAGCTCGAATTGGAGGGGGACGAGTACGACGGCGGGCCCGTGCCGTCCCCCGGACCCGTCAGCGTCGGGGCCGCACGCAAGGTCTCCGCCCTCCTGTGCCTCCTCTGTTCCGACAGCAGCGTGGGAGAGCAGCTCCGTCCCCACCTCTTCGGCCTCCTCGCGTTGAGCGGCGCGTCCTACCCCGCCAGCGGCGTGCACATCGCCGGCGCCGCCTCGGACGTAATACGCGCCTTCTCGGCCTCGTGCCTGAGCGCGTCCCTCGTGTGGTTCCTGCACGATCGCAAGATGATAGTGCACATGACGGACGACATCAAGGAGCTCTGCGCCATGACCGCCGTCGCCCCCCCCGCGGGGTCGGGGGGGGGAGGGTCGGCGGGGGGAGGGTCCAACAACAGGTGCCTCTTCGGCCGAGACGCCGAGGCCGCCGGCCTGTGGGTCGTGGCGCTACGGACGGTGGTGTACCTCGTGAGCAACTCGTGCCACCACAGGTGCGCCGAGCTCCTGAGGGATTACGACGGAGCGGGGGGATATCACGTGCTGGCGTACGCCATCGCCAACAGCGGGCCGAGGCACGTGCCCAAGCTGCTGGAGCTCGTGACCGTGCTGGTCTGCTGCAGGATCGCGGGGTCCGGCGGCGGGGGGACCCCCGCCGGGCCGGGGGGAGCGGGGGAGGACGACGGGGATGGGGGAATTGCCGACGGAGGCGGGGACGGCGAGGAGGGAAACGGACCCGGCGCCGCCCCCCGCGTGGTCGACCTGGCCGAGAACAAGGTCGCGATGAACACCAACGCGTTCGAGATCATGGACGACCTGATGATGAGGTCCATAGGGATGCTCGCGGCGTACAAGCAGAAGCACGGGGGGAACCGCCCGAGCTTCGCGGGGGATCCCGGAGACCTCACCGCGATGGCCGACTTCAGCGTGAGGTACGCTTGGGCGCTGCTGCTCAAGGGGCGGGGGACGAGCGGGAGCGGCGCGGCGTCCGGCGGCGGGAAGGGCGGGGACCCCGACGGCCCCATCGCCGCCGCCGACCTCGCCTCCGAGCTCCTGGTGACCACCCTCCAGCTCTACTCCGACCACGCCCGCAACTTCGACCTCATCGAGTCCGAGTACCACATGCTGAGCCACTACATCCTCGCGTTCCCCGCCTTCTCGGACGTGAGCGTCAAGGTCCTCGCCCTCAAGACGCTGGAGTACGTGTGCACGGGACTGGCGGGGGCAAACTCGGTCACGCCGCTCAGGGTCGTGACCGAGGTCTTCGCGGGATTGTGCAAGCACCTGCTGAGGGTGGCCTCGTCCTCCTCCTCCTCCTCCTCCTCCTCGCGAGGAGACGAGGACGACGGAGAGGCCGCGGCGGCGGCGCTCGAGGCGGCGTCCCTCGACCTCCAGCTCCTGTCCGACACCCTCGTGAAGCTCCTCGAGTTCGACGAGAACGTCTCCCACGTCATGCTCGACTGCGGCCTCCTCGGATCCAAGGTCGAGGACGTACTCCGGATCATCATGAGGTCCGTCGCGCGCGGCGCCCCCGTCGACGCGTCGGGGAGGGAGTGGAGGGAGGGGGACGTCCTCCCCCCCACGCCCTCGGCGAGCACGCGGATGGACCCGACCTACGCGTGCTTCTGCCGCATAGTCAAGCTCGTCGCGCGACAGCCAGGCGCGCGGGGCGTCGTGGAGGAGAACGGTGACGAGTACCGCCGGGGAGGCCGCGAGGGGTACCGCCGCGCGGCCGATGGCGGCGCCGGCGGGCCGCGGCTCGTCTTCCTCCTCGCCGCGGGGATACTCCACCTCGGCGACGACGCGTGCCGCGCCGCCCTGGACGTGTTCGAGGCGATGATGGCCAAGGGGAGGGCGGACTCGGCGCTCGCCGAGGACATGGCGTGCCTGCTCGAGCTCGCGGACAGGTTCGCGCCGATGCCCCCGCCCCCCCCCTCGGAGGCCGCCGACGGGGACGACGGGGACGGCGGCGACGACGGGCCGACCGACGCCGCGGCCGCCGCGACCACGGCGGCCGACCCGCTCTTCATCGCACGCCAGACCGCCATCCTCGACACCATCAAGTCCATCCTCCCCCCCAGCCCCCCCGCCCAGGACGCCTTCCGCACCTCGGGGGGCTTCGAGTGCCTCGTCCGACTCCTCTTCCGCCTGGGCGGGGCCGTGCGGCACTCGGACGACGCCTCCGTCGCCGAGGTGGAGGTATCCAAGGCGTGCACGCGCCTGCTGGGGAGCTGCTTCGCCCTGCTCGCGGCCGCGACCGACCCGGGCGCGCGGAACCTGAAGCAGGCGGGGGACCTGAACACCCCCCCGTTCGTGGCGCCGGCCGACCCTCACGCCGCCGACGCGGACGGCATAGGAGGAGGGAACGCGGGGCGGCAGGGGGACCCCTCCTCGTCGACCCCCCTCGCCCCCTCGGCGACCAACGTGCTCTACCTTCGGAACTACGGCTTCTACATCGAGTTCGCGAACGCCATAGCCGGCGTGGGCGTGCTGTCGGACATCACGAGCGCGCGCGCCGTCATGAACCTGGCGCTGGAGCTGATACACCCCCGCCTCGCGCTGAGCCCGGAGGGGAAGCGCTCCCAGAACAACGTCGCCGCGACTTCCGCGGGAGGGGGGGGAGGGGGCGGCGGCGGGGGCGGGGGAGGAGGATCGAACGGCGATCCCAAGGACAACCCCGTGAGCATCCGCAACGCCGACGCCGCGCGGCTCGTCCTCGGCCTCGCCACCCACCTCCCCCACACCGACGTCCACAAGTCCCTGGCGAAGAACGCCTTCGACGAGCTGCTGCGACTGTGCGCGAACGACATGGCCGGATCGTCCCTCGCGCGCCTCGCGTCGTCGGGGCTGTGCTCGAGCCTCACCAGCCGCGCCGAGTTCGCGCGGATGCTCGAGGACAGGACGCACTTCCTCTACTCGCGGTTCGTGCTGCTGCTGAGGAGGATAGCGGCGTTCAGCATGACGTATCCCGACTTCGTCAGCCTGCTGCGGTGCGTGGCGGGGCCGATACTGCTCGCCGACCAGGACGACGGGGACGTCGACGACGTCGTCGATGGCGGCATCGGCGACGAGGGGGGCACATCGCAGCAGAGCAGCAAGCGCATCCGCCTCGCCGTGATCTCCTCCTCCGTCCAGAACGGGGGCAAGCGCGCCGCGCGTCCGCCCCCCGGGTCGAGGTCCGAGGGGTGGCAGTCCCGCGAGTCCGGCTTCTGCAACCGCCTCGAGACCCTCTCCGTCATCGCCGAGCGGGGCGACCGCGTGGCGCGGTGCGAGGTGGGCGGGGACAGCCTGAACTCCATTGCCATGTACATGCAGAAGGTGCCGCTCGAGGATCGGATGTACCGCCTCGCCGAGCAGGGACGGCTCAAGTTCGTGGAGGTCGAGGCCGTGGACGCCGGCGCGCGCGAAAGGGCGAGGGCGTCGGCGAAGGCGGGGGGGATGGGGCACGCGACGGGGAAGGACAAGGACGACGTTTGGGCTCCGCTGGTGGGGTCCGGGTTCACGTACTGCGCGTGGATGAGGCAGCACCACTCGGTGAAGGACGGGAGCCAGTGCAGCCTCTTCGTGTTCGACCTATCGAGCCCCCCGCTGGAGGGGGCGGGCGACGGCCAGGGCAGGGGCGGGGGGGGATCCTCCTTCCCGTACGGCGGGTCGGGACACGAGTTCTTCTCCTTCTGGTACGACATACCCAACCAGCGATTCTGCGTCCTCTCGTCATCCAACTCGAGGGGCGAGCCGACGTGCTTCCCCGTCTCGCCGCTCCCGGCGGGGGTGTGGCACCACGTCCAGCTCACGTACCAGGCGCCCAAGCGCTCCATGCTCGGGAGGAAGGCCGTCATCACGCTCTACATCGACGGCCGACCGGTGGAGAGCGACGCGCGCGTCGAGGCGTTCAACCTGCCCCCCACGGCGCGCGTGCACATCGGCGTGCCCAACCCGGTCCTCGCCAGCAGCGGCATCGTGAGGGGATCGCTCCCCCCCTGGGACCTCGGACCGGCCCTGCTCGTTGCCGGAGTCCTGGAGCTACGGGACGCGTGCGCCATGTACGCCGCCGGCCCGGAGTTCCCCGGCCTCTTCTGGGGGGATCGGCCCCAGCGCCTCTCCCTTGCCGCCGCCGCCACGGCCGCCTTCGTGATGCTCGCCGAGAACGGCGAGAAGGGGAGCGTCGCCGGCGCACTGCGCAGGAGAAAGGTCCCGAGCATGGAGGCGGTGGGGCACGTGATGAGGGAGCGGGGGGGGTTCGGCGGCGGGCCCGGGGGCGTCGGCGGGGCGGGGGATGGGGGTCCGGCGGCGGGCCCGGAGAGCGACTCGCTCAGCGCCGTGGGGCTGCTGTGCAAGCTCTCCCCCCAGGACGTGGTTTTCGGGTTCCGCGCCTGCTCGTCGTCGCCGTCGCTCGGCGGCGTCGGCGGCGGCGTCGTCAGGAGGGATTCCTCAGGCCCCCTGGGCTCCGGGGGCGGAGGCGTCGGGCAGGGCTTCGCGCGGCGTCTGATGAACGTCTCGCGGATAAGCTCCGGCGCGACCTGCTCCACGGATGCGATCGTGTACGGGCACTCCAGCATCATTTCCCCTGCCTGCTTCGCCGACAACGTCCAATGGATTGGCGGCCCCAACGTCCTCATGCCGATAGTGAACGCGGCGCAGTCCTCCTCCAGCCTGGCGCTGTCGCTGCGCATGATTCGGGAGAGCGTGAGGCGACATCCTCCCAACCTCGAGATGCTCCAGGCGGGGGGCGGCTACAGGATACTCGCGCTCCTGTTGAGGCAGAAACACATCATGGACATCAACGTGCTGGACCAGTGCTTCGCCTTCGCTGTGCACGGTTTCGTCCCGGGCTTTCAGGAGAGGGACCATCCCAAGCGGAACAGCGGCTCGAGCTCGAAGGATGGCGCGAGCGGTCCGCTCTCGAAGGCGGCGACCCACCGCTGGGTTTTCGCCGACCTCGACGCGATGAAATACCTCCTGCTGAACCACCAGGTCTGGGACCTCAACGGCGCCGGTCCAGAACTACCCCTGCGTCTGCTGACATACTTCAACGGCTTGGTGGTGGCACACTCGACTCACGCCGCCTTCAACTCTCGTAGGCTTCACCTGCTCGGCATCATCAGGTGGACCTTGCACCTCATGCTCGAAGCCACGGAACTCTTCGCCGCGGGGGCATCGGCTGCCAATGCCGCTGCATCTGGATCTCGGACGGATGATCCCCTCGACAAAATTCACCGAAACACGCCCGAGGCTTCCAAACGCCTCGCGGCGCAGGCGGCGCTCAAAAACGGATGGTTCTCCAAGCCTCCCCTCGTCTCTCGCGTCGCATCGGGATCCGACCCCGGGAACGACATGCTCCTCGGGTGCAAGACCCTGCTGCGACGAGTCCTGACGTTCATGCTGACCCCCGGCGACCTGGAGGCTATCGCAGGGGCGGCGATATACACCGTCTCGATCACGGGCGGGAGCGCCGGCACGGACGGCTCGGACCAGTCGAGGGACGCGCGGGCGCCGTCGCAGGCGGACGACGGCGCCGGGCAGGAGAGGCTGGCGCCGGGGGCGGTCGCACGCGTCTACCTCCTCCGCCTGCTTGAGGAGCTCGTCGTGGATGGAGTGAATGAGATAGTAACCGATGACGTTGCGAAAGGGGGAAGCGGTCCCCAGGGCGATCCCGGGGATGGCCCGTCGGAGTCCACCGCCCTTGAACCTCATTCGGGCGGGGGGTCCACTGTGGGTCAATCTTACCTTGGCTCAGCCGGAGGGCGTAAGAAGTCTGATTCGCGATCTTCCCAGCATGGCTCCGACGCTTCCTCGGCGGCAGCTCAGAATCACCCCAAACATCAAGAGGCGCAGATATTTTTATCAGCATTTGCTGGGATATTGACACCAGTCTGGTTCGCGTGCATACTAGAGGGATGCCGGGAGGAAGCCTCAGCATCAGCAGTGTTGCGGCTGATGATACTCATGATTCAGAATTCGCGAAAGTTTGCTGTATCATTTGAGGAGGCTGGAGGATTTGCGCCGTTGGTGCTGAGCATTCCCAAGTTCTCAACCTGCCCGTCCATCATACTCTCCATGCTTAGCCACCTCCTCCACGCACCGATTTTACACCTCCCGTGCTTTGCGACGCTCGACCCGAAGCAGCTTTGCGATGTCTTCGACGCCGAGAGCGATGCCGCGGACCTCATCGGTGACGCCCGCGGCAGCTCCGGCGGGCGCGGCGGGCGCGGCCACTCGGACCCATCATGCGGCATTTTCGCCTTGCTAGCTGAATGCCTTGGACGCAATATCCAGCTTGCATCATTTAACAACGAGTCCGGTCGTAGGGCCCGCGACACCAACGAGGCAGTTCTCAGGCTCCTTGGACACCGGCATGCATTTTCAACATCTTTTCAGGAATTCTGCCGAACGCCTGACTTTCTGGAGCCGCTGGCTCAGGCTCTTTGTCTAGTGCACGACGAAAGGCTGTCGAAGATGATGAATCCAGCATTTGGCGAGTCTGCTGAGCCAAGTCCTGAGGGTGAGGAAGAAATTGAAGGCCTTCGCAGCTCCCATAATTCCCATAGCCCACATCCAGAATCTCCAGAAATGAGACGCGGGGGGGATGACAGTGGCAGGCCCATGCGCCGATCATCATCAGGCGACTCAATGGGGGAAGATTATTCTGAATGGCCCTCCAGTGGTGGGGCTACTGGAGGACGAGGGAAATATGTCCGAAGGGGGAGCTTGTGTGGAGTGGACGCGTCTGCTACACCCACTGAGCGATTTGTTGGTAGAGCCGATGAAGACAAAGGTAGTGGTATTGGAATGGTCCAACTTCTGCACCTTGTGCTTTCTCATGCAGTCTTGCAGGGCCCGCTTGCCGCGCCTCTTGTGAGCGCTCTGTTCAGATCATTCCCTATACATGCGTCACCTGACCAGGTTGAGGCCTTTCATCTTGTGCTGATTGAGCACTGCCGGTCAGTAGTGGAGGACGTCCTTCAGCGGGGTGAACCTGTTGCCATTGCCAACTGCATTGGTGTCAGCTCTGTGCTCCTCGACAGGCTCATGGCGGGATTCTTCACGTCCGAGCCAGTTCTCGAGGCTGTCAACATTGTTATGCTCACTCTCAACTCCCTTACGGCAAGTGGCACCTATGCGAGCCGGACTTTGGCAAATGTCGACCAGAATTTGCTCGTGGCGGATACAGCACACATCGCGCGCCTGACATGCCTTACCGCAATTCAAAGGAGCCGACCCATGGGAGCTTATGATGAGGGGGATGACGAGTTGAAGCTGGCTGTACTGACCAAGGTCAGCGAATGTATGCGGCAGCTCCTGCTAGTCCCTTCCAATCTTCTTGGTGGGCAGGGCACGATGAGGAAGCAAGGGGGATACCCTACCCCTGCACCTACAAGCCGATTCTACCCTCTGTGGCAGTCTGCCAGCCTTTCCAGATGTTGCCCATCTTCAGTATCGTGCACGTATCCTGATTTGTCAGTAATTGAAGAGCCAGATAGGGCATTTGTCGTCACGCTCATGGCAGATATCCACAGCATGCTGCTCGACAACAGGAGAGATATCCGAGAGCAGGCAGTTGTTGTCGTTGTATCCCTGCTTCAGAGGAGACGAGGCATTATGTCGGAGTTGCTCATCACAGACATCCCCCGTGGCGACCATAGGATGGAGACAGTGGATTTGATGAACCGAGGAGGGTTTGGCGCCCTGTTAGTGGCGCATGAAGCAACGACAATAGCAGAGAATGTCTCAGGGCATAACTCACAGAAAAAATCCCACCGGTCGAGCAGGAGTGGCTCTGTCCAGGGTAAGATGAAGTATGCCTCCTTCTTCGAGTGGATGGAGAGAAACCAGGAGCAGGTGGCGGCCGTGTTCCACGGCATACATGTGCAAGCCTCGCGCATGGCCATCACGACTAATGTTGGCGCTGCGACACCAGAGGAGGCGATTGAGAACGAACAAAAGGTCATGCTTCTGAAGCTCACATCTCAGGATTCCTCCGATCGCACTATCCTTGGTGGTCTTGAGCGTGCTGAGCTTGCCCAGCGGTCTCATGATGCCACTGCAGAGAGCCATGCCCTGTGGAAAAGGCAAGGTTTTGATGATTTGTCGTCAGGGGCGATGCAGTGGAAGTTCCTCTTGCGTCAACTGAAGGGGTCATGTACCATTTGGGAAGGGGGTGTTGTCTTCGATGAGGCTTCTCTTTTTGCCAAATCAATCTTAGTGTCTTCCTTGCTGAAGAAACGTAGCGAGACAGAAGAAAGCCACAATGGCCAGTTGGATGCGCTTGTTGCACCTGGTGCCTTTTCTGACAACCGAAAAAACAAGGCCTCAAATGAAACTGTCAAGCGATGGAAGCTGGACCTAACAGAGGGTTATGAAAGACAGCGTCGGCGGTTGCTGCCTAATTATGAATTCCATGGTCTTTACAACATTGACGAGAAGGTTGACAACGTACAGTACGTGGATGAAACTGGTCTGAGGGCCATAGAGGATGCAATTGAAACACCTGATGAGATCAATGAGCCGGGTGGTGATAGTTCAGAGCGCGAAGGATCTAGTGTGATAATCACCCCTGCAGAAATGGAAGTTACTGCTGACTTGCTCAAGAAGATGAAGCTAAAGGAGGTGCAAAATGACGACGACGATGAATTCATGGAAGACGAAGAAAATGATGCATATGGCATGTCTGGGCAAGATGAGACTTCGGTGATAGGTGCACACACCGTTATGGGCGAAGAACAATCAATACAACCATCGGAAAGCGATCGCAAACATGAAGACACAGTGAAGGGCGAAGACAAAAATGGAGTGGAGGACACCGAGGGGGACAAAGAAGGTGACCAAGAGGAAGCTGATAAGGGAAACATTGCAGCATCCAGCTATGACTTGATTACTGGTCTCCTCAAGGCTGGAGACTGGCCTGAAAAATCATACAACATCAGCAGGTGCACTGGCCTTGAAGTTCGGAAAGCTCTATTGCTCTGGTGCCGCAATGCTCTTTACGTCGTTGATGGATTCGAACAAACAGATGGAGAGGGTTTGAAAGGCAAGATCAAACGTCTTGAAAAAGCCACCACGAGTTTCCAAGTGAACATAAGACAGCACAATTCAGAAAATGTCGAAGTGTCTGCTCCGGAGAAGACCAAAGGGAAAGAGAAGCCTAGCCAAGACTCAACCGAGGAAGAAATCACCTATCAACACAGAAGTCAGCGGATAGCATTCAGCGATCTTTATTCAGTATATCGCCGTCGCTATCAGCTGCAACAAAATGCGCTTGAGTTTTATGATGTTCACCGCAATGGAACTCTCATTGCATTCTCGTCCCATGAGGAAAGAGAAGAGGTACTCTCTAAGGTATTGTCTACCCCCCTTCCCAGCAGTATATTCAGCTCAAGCATTCTGGGTGCAAGCACGTCCATAAATTACAAGAAATTCATGAACAATCTCAGAGCAAAAATCACATCTCAGTGGGTTCAGGGGAAGATAACGAACTTTGATTTCATCATGCACATGAATTCTTTTGCTGGAAGGACATACAACGATTTGACTCAGTACCCTGTGTTTCCGTGGGTCATTGCGGATTACGAGAGTGAAGAACTTGATCTAAATGACCCCAAAACATTTCGAGACTTCTCCAAGCCCATGGGAGACCAGAACGAATCACGGGCGATGCAATTTAGGGACAGATATGAGGCTCTCGAGCAGAGTTATGAAATGGGCGATGGTCCACCTCCGTTTCACTACGGAACTCATTACTCATGTGCAGCTTACGTCCTGTACTACCTAATGCGCCTGGAGCCATTTTCACGACTAGCTCTGTCCCTTCAGGGCGGAAAGTTTGATCATGCCGATCGTCTCTTTCACAACATCGGGTCCAGTTGGAGAAGCGCGAGCGCAGAAAATCTCCAGGATGTGAGGGAATTGATCCCCGAATTCTTTTACCTGCCAGATTTCCTCACGAACAGCAACATGTTCGATTTTGGCACCACTCAGCTTGGAAAAACTGTTCATGATTTGACCTTGCCTCCTTGGGCGAAAGGTGACCCTAAACGATTCATCAGAATACATCGTCAGGTAAGATTTCTCTGTGATGATTTCCCAGACATTCCTGATCATCTCTAACCCATCCATCTTTCTATTCTATTAGGCGCTTGAGAGTGACTATGTCAGCAAAAATCTACACCAGTGGTTTGACCTTGTATTTGGATACAAGCAAAGAGGACAAGAGGCAGTGGCGTCTCTCAACACATTTGTTCATGTAACCTATGAAGGTCAAGTGGACTTAGACTCAATCGAGGATCCAGTGGAACGCAACTCCATCATTGCTCAAATTCAGAACTTTGGTCAGACACCTAGCCGTCTCGAGCGTAGGCCATTTCCCCAGAGAGTTGTTGTTTCTGCTTTCAAAGAAAAGGGCATTGATTTTGGATCACTGTCATCTCTCGCAACATTGACACCCCCATTTTGCGTGGTGGGTGCACCTAAACGAGTTTATCTCAGAGTGAACACTGTGGATACATGTAAGGTTGGCATGACTGGCCAGATCGATTCTTCAGTTGGTGATTTGCATCTATTCAAGGGACAACTAGTTGGTGTGGGCCGGACATGTGCCCTTATTCTTCCATCCAGAAAATATGTGAGGTTTGGAGGAGCAAACAATGGAGTCAGTGTTCATGTAGCCGTCACTTCTGCACGGTACAGAGAGGTGAACAAAGTGCTGACCATTCATGATGGCATGCACAGAGGTCCAATAAGTGTGGCTAAACCATCATTGAATGGTCTGTGGCTTGTGACTGGTGGCATTGATTCAACTGTGAGAGTGTGGAAATACAACAGTCAGAACATGCAACTTCAAGCAACTCTCTGTGGTCACGATGGTGGTAGAATAACTTGCGCTGATATCAGCACAACATTTGGCAGCATAGTGACAGGAGGTACTGATGGCAAAATCCTTGTATGGGATCTGCGAACACTGACTTTCCTGAGACAGCTGAATCATACCCCGAGCATACCATACTCTCCACATGATGGATCTGCAAAATGCTACCCTGCGAAATCGGTTTCATGCAACCACAGAAATGGGAATATTGTAACTCTTCTGCACTCAACTATTTGCGTGTGGGATATCAATGGGAATTTGGTGGCCAAAATGTCTGATATGGTGGAATTTGATGGCCCTGATATGCCCAGCTGTGCAATTGCAACTGACTGTCCAGAATGGATGGAGCAGGGAATTGTTGCTGTCTCTGGTCACATGAATGGTGATGTTAGGCTCTGGGGCATCGATTACGACAACGAACTCCTGGTTCTACGCCATATACTGCCGGATCGTGTTCATTCCTGCCCCATCACAGCCCTAAGGGTAGTGGGGGATAAACAAGACACTCTCCTGATTGGAGACAAATCTGGGAAAATGAGTGCTAGTTCAACATTGAAGCTTGACCAGCTCAACGCGGACGAATTGAACTCGTTGGTTGCAGAAATGCACCCAGGAGCTGCGGAAAAGATGACTTCATGATTTTAATCACTCTTACGAGGCTTTTGGTGAGAGCCCCAACAAACATTACCGCATAGAACTGCAAGCCAGCCCAGCATGAGAGTTTTGACTGGTTCAACCGCGAATTAGTGCCAGCATCACTTGAAAAGCCCGGTCTCATTTAAGCCACCACTGGCCCTACATGACAGCCATATTATTGGCAGAAAGGGCATTGCAGGCAAAATATCTGTTCCCAAATAGAGCTTCAAACACATAATGTAAAATGTTTGTTTATTTGTCAATTCTTGGTTGTGAGATGAAGTATTGGGGTGGCCCAGATGATGGCTTCATTTCTGGCTCTACTAGTGGGGATCAGGATGTTTTGTTATTGTTGTAGCTTCACACAAAAAGGCCACAGTATGGCACATACACCAGGTCAATGACACCTATTTGCGCAACATGCAATCGAATGGCTGCAGCAATCTCCAAACCAGACCTCTCCGTCATGTGGGAACATTTCCAAGAAGTATCAATGGACTGGAAGACCAATTACGCAGTCATTGGCCGGCCCGGACACATATCGGCGGCGTCGCCGCCAGCGTCGCGGACGCATTCGTCCTCAAGTTCAACAAGTGTCTTCGCGATTTTTTAGGCCTCCCCCGCCACCTGCTGTACTACTGGAGAGGAGGGCCATCACTTCCTGATCACATCGTCCGAGCCGTCGCGAATCCGCCCTCCATTATTACCTCCGAGATGCCCATCTGCATCGGCGACGAGGCTGCGTGGTGGTCACGTCCG